>JAQFYM010000911.1:0-45374 GCA_034694785.1 Agrenia bidenticulata
TCTTTGTCTTTTAAGGAAATTAAAAGAGCTGACCAAATCTGAAGCCTATGCTAAAATAGATATGTAAACATATTTTTGGTATGAAATTGTTTTTATGCATTTTTTTTAATGTTTTTATGCAGGTAGCAAAATACAACAGGGGCAGAAAAATACAACGGGTAGCAAAATACAACAGTACACCGGGGACCCATGCTGAACGTAGAAAATCCCAAAAAAAATATCTACGGAAAACGCTCAATATGTATGGTTTAGGGTGAAACTTGCGTGTAACATCTAATAAATAGTGTTTTTTTGTCCAAACGCAAAATACCATAAAATTTCTCTTTTTATATTTAAAAAATACGTTTTGGTAAAAAACCACCAAAACTGTAAAACAGCTGCTGTATACTATGCAAAATTAAAATTTATTACTTTTGTTATCTTTTAAATACATACTTTAATGTTAGTTTTTGTTAGTTCTGTTCCATTTTTCACTTTCAGCATGGATCTTCGGCACAGCGCGCGACAATAAATAACAAAAAAAAGTAATAAAAATTAACTGTGCCTATAAATAGATGTTGTTGCATTTTGTTATTGCATTTATATATAATATGGATTTATGACTATAAACTGCATATAATTAACAAAAAATGCATGAATTTAATAAAAGCAAAACTATGAAAACAAATTGTGTTAGTTTTTTACCTTTTTTCGTATACAGCTCTATATCTGCAACCCTGAGTATATTTATATTGTTTTTGCATTTGAAAGAGGGTGCATGATTTGTTTTTCGCACTTAAAACCTTTCACAATTATCTGTACCTGCAATAATAAGGCTAGAATGCAGTAAGCGACTATTTAAGTTATATCATGTGCAAATAAAACTTGGAATTGTTTTTTATTCGATTTTACAGTGAATATGCTTTTAATAGAATAATGTATTGTTTTGCATGTGGTTTCTAAATAAAAATTACATTATTTAATTTTTACCAGATCCGTGAATTTTTTTTGAGTATATTATGCAAGCTAAAAAAATGCGTTTTCACGCACATAAAAGCATTAATTAAATTTTACTGGGGTAAAATTCTGTATACGGTTTGATGGGATTTAAGTACTTTTTGTAAGAAAAAATGCAAATAGCTTTTTGTATTTTTAAACCTTTAAGAGCATAAATTTATGTTTACCTCTGCAAAAACTCTAGTTTTTTTTCTTACCCTGATTGCATAAACTGTATTTTATAAAAAAAGATATTGGTTCAACATCTTCACAACTTTTTGATATTGCTTAGTGCGGGATCTCCTATGGATATTTAGCTCTCTCTTGGCATATGGCGATACATAAAGGTACATAAAAATTAATAAATGTCAAATATATTAAATAAAAACGGTATTTTAAAAATTTTATGTCTATACAGGAAATTATCTTTATTATTTGCAAAATTCTAGTGTAATAAACCAATAAAATAATTTTTCTAGACATGTTGCAATTATCTTTCTACTTAAAACCACTCAAAATATGATACTTATCAAATATTTTATATATATTTTTTTAATTTTTCTCGTTTATGCCCCAGCACCTCGAAATCATATCTAAAACTTTACGTTACCATGATCTCTTGAATTATAGTCTGATGAGTTATACTTGGAAAAGCAAATAGTAAAAAGTTAATAAATATACATATTCACTGTTTTTTGCAAATTTTGAAAACCATAATAGATTTTTTACATACTACCTTTATATGTCTCTTTATTTTACCCTAAGATAGAAGGGGTATTGATTTTTTTTTGGAACGCCCGATGATTCAATACCCAAATTATCTTTGAAACGCGTATTTTTGTCCATATGAAGTATTTTTTGTACATTTTTTGGAGCCTGCCTGAATCTTTGCCAACAACTTTTTATTTCTATATAATGGGTACCAACAGAGACTGAACTTTGTGCTAAACAAGCGCCAAAAGTATCTCGTTTTATATGTAAGGCTTTTTTACGCATTTCACTTTTATTATAAACTTGATTTTTGTATGATTTCATGTTAATATTGTAAATATGTAAGGAGAATTTAAAAATTCAAACAAAATGTTTCACCTTTTAAATCTAGTAATTATTCAGGCTAGTCTTAAATGCCCATGCCGACAAATTTTTGACTACTATTTTAATTTGTATCGTCTAATTTTTAGATTTCCAATCATCAAGAGTAATACTTCTAAAAAGTGTATATTTTTTATTTTAAAGTATTTTTTATATTTGATTGCATTGTTTTCTATATTAGTAATCTTTTCTCGTAATAAAATGGCAGACTTAATTAAATTGTATACACGCTGATAAGTAGAGCCCAAAGAAAAGTAGGATTATAGCAAATTTATAGCAAATATTTAAGTTTTGAATTAACATGAGAGTACTTTAAGAAATTTCTTCTTGTTAAAAAAGATATATATGCAGTGTCCTACTATTACCCATTTTCAATAGGGTTAATTTTTCTAATAAATTGTATTTTCCTACTAGATTCTTCCTACTTTTCTGCGGGCCCTACTAATACGACAACGTATGTATGCATGGGTAATTGCGTATACAGTAAATGACAATCGTGAACGACAAACAAGTTGTAATAATACAGATTTATACGTATATTTCACTTTATGTGTATGCATTTTAATACAACATTTTGTTTAACATGTATTTTTAGATTTTTTATTTTAAATATTTCAACCATTTATTTTTTAAATCGAATATTCAATTAATTTTTTTCTTTGTGCAAGCATCCTTGTCGGCTTTCCGCCTGACTTCTTTGTATATACTAATATGGGTGCAAATATCAAAGCATACCTAATTTCTGAATTTTAAAAACTATTGTGAACTTAAAGCCGCATCAATATCAGATGAACTTTGCAAATACTCAATATTAATATTTCTAAACATTCTTTTTTGTGTTTCCGCAAACCACGGCGGTAAATTGGTGCAGAAGATGGCAACTAAAAAACAAATATGCATATAAAAAGCATTTTCAGTACTTATAAGTCCATTTAAAGCGTCTTTAAACATCCTGTTGACTGACGTCTTTGATGTTTTCGATTTTTAGAGGCAACATAAAAAATATAATGATAATATCCATTGTCTAAAATCTCTTGTTTATAAGCCTTTTTAAATCAATCATGATTGATTAAGTTTCAAATCTAAAACATACAATTAATCAACACTTTTGACATCCAATTTGACATTTGATATGCGCAATTAACGCAAATTTCAAATATCTAATGAAACCGTGCCTGAACGCTCGTTTAAGACATAGTTTTGCATTTTATTCCGGGATTTTGATAATGGCGCGAAATATGCTATATTATGGTGTCTGTCGCCAGTGCGCCAGACACAACACAACCAAAAATGACAAAAGAGCAAGATAAAACATAAAAATACAACTATGATAACAAAAAATTATTTTTGCGGACTTTAAACCCTTCTGTCAGCAAAATAAAATATATGCAGGTATTTTTTTTTGAGAAAGGCTAATATTAAAATATCAACTAAATTGGATAAAAAAAATGACCCTTTGTAGCAACAAAATTTAAATTTTATGAGAAATGTAAACTAAAAAAACCATAAAGCCGAAACAAATATCTTTTACTTTTACTATATTTTTCGTCATATGTACTTAAAGAAAATCTTTATGCAACGAAAAATACATATATTTTCTAGTTAAATCAATTGCTATGGTTTTGAAGTACTTATTCGTAATAATTTACAGTAAGTTTGCTTTAATTTTAATCTTATCTAAAAATTATGCTTTAAAATTAATTTTAAAACTATGTTTAACTGATATATTTTTTCCTAAGAAAGCATATATAAGCTTTACTACTAGTATAATAAAAATTAAATAGGGGTAAGCAGCACCAAATATACATATGAATACCCTTGTTTATAATAAAAGTATTCTAGCCTATTGCCCCTCCTTATTTTCATACAAATTATTGCCATTTCGAATCAATGCTAAAGACTGTACATAAAAAATGTTACACACGATAGTATTTATAAAAAAATACACGCAATTCTTGCAAAGAAGATAAAACACGACATAAAGTAAATTATTGCTTAATACATGCAACCGATATAAGTTCATATGGTAGTAAAATACTTTATATTTATACTTTTTTATAAGCTATATCCTGTTTTTTATTTCTTCAAGTGAGTGTACAGGCTAGTCTAATAAACATATGTAAATACAAAACAAAATCATTATTCGCGTCGAGGCCAGTTGGAAAAATTAAAAACGTTAAAAACCAAAAAAAAAAAAACAGAACGAAAAAACCAAAAAAAAAATGTAGATTAGAATAGTTGAATTTTTATACAACCTAGCAAAGTTTAGAGTAAATAAAACATTTATGATGTCAAATAACAAAGTAACTTGTATATTAGCTTGGTAATAGATTGATATATAAATATATATCGTAAAAAATTAGACAAATACGAATTTAATTACTCTATTAGTATAAAGTGAGCTCATTTTGGGTGAGAAACTGAAAATTCTTTTGATATTGACGGCATTTTACGAGAAAAATATTATAAGGTAGAGTATAAGATTAAAAGATCATATATTATGTTAAAACCTTTTTACTGATGATACAACAATGATTGAAATAAAAACCATTAAACAAAAGTGCTTCTGTTTCGATGAATTGTGATTCATTAAAACATTTACCCAGAAAAAAGCCTACATATATGTGATGTATTTTTATACTCCTGAAGTAGCAAAATCAAATATATGTGATTTGATAGAAAAGAAAAATATCATTGAAATATAAAAAGAAGGTCAAATAACAGTGTCGTTTTTCATCTGGTAAGATGCGCAAGTAACTTCTTCGAAAAAAGTAATTTTATTATTATTAATTTGTAACATCATACAGACCATACAGGGGCGTAACCAGGATTGTTTTTTGATGGGGCAACAAAAAAATGAGCTAAAATAACAAAAAAATATTTTTTTATTTTTTATGAAAATATTCAAAAAAAATTTAAAAAATACAAATTTATAAAAAGTATGATTTTCGGGGTTTTTTACGCCCCCCAAAAAGGACCCCTCCATAAATCAGGCGTGAGTTTTTCTAGGGAGGGGGGCATTTGCCCCCTTTGCCCCCCTGGTTACGCCACTAAGATCATACATTCATTTTTTGATTAATCATCCTTGCTCTTATGGGCAAAAAAAAACACATATTTTTGACAAAATCTAAAAGTTTTGATTGTAAACACAGCAAAATTTTTGTTTCTTATATACAAACAATAAAGCCATATAATACCAAAGCTACTGTTATAAAGTTTGTATATATATATTTTTATACAAAAATAATATGCGTTTGTTTAAGTAATACAAAATTAAATAATCTTATAGTTTTTTTTAATAAAAATATGATCCCAACGATAATGAAAAAAACCCGAAAAACAAATCTTAAAAAACGTATCACGAATTAAGGAGCTAATTCCCTAGATAAGCAAAACAGCACATATTATAGGAAAATACAACAAATTGGTATGATTAAAAAAAGCATAGAAAGCAGTTGTTCTTTAGGAATTCTAGAATGCAATTGTAAGGCATTTTACACTGTGTTTAAATTTTATAACTTGAGGCATTTTTGATTATAAATGCACTTTTTGATGTAAAAAATACGTTTTTAAGTTCATAGCCTTTTTTTTTTGTACAAAATTACCGCAGTCACACAATAACAAAAACATAAGAATAAAAATGTCTTTGCATCTAGTTTTAAAAATAAATTATATAATCAGCTGTATACTTTTTATACTTAACGACGATAAATTAAAATTTATCAAATCATTTTTGATCTAAAGTTCTATGACAAGAAAAAAAAATTAATTTTCAAAATGTCAGACAAATAAACGTATATGCATTATTAAAAAACTACTCAAATAATAAAGATGCATGTTTTTGTTTTATCGCATGAACATTAATTGCAAAAATGTATTGTATACAAAAAACACACATAATTACTCCGATTTTTTATGCGAATATTTTTTTTTAGGTATATTTTTTAAATATTTCCATGTTACTAAAAAGTTGCTAGGGAGTATTAAATAAGCGGAATAACAAAGCTAAAGCTGCTTTTTGGATATACAGTTAGTTTTAAAAAAGGGTAAAAACTTTCTAACTTTTAACCGATCAAGTTTTTATTTTTTTTACATTTTAAAGTGCGTATTTACGTATTTTGATATGTAAATTTGTATATTTTAAACATTCATCCAGAATTAGAGATTGCAAAAGATCATATATACAAAATTATACAAAAAGAACCATGTATATAAATATTAACAAAATATAGTATATCTATAATTATTGTGCATCCCCGCAGTCAAAGAGCAAAGAGCTACTCGATTAAAAAAACGTATTTTTTATACCGTCAAATTATATTTTTTTTATAGCATAAGTTGAATTACATGTTTATTCGCGTATAATGCAAAGGTATGAGTATTTTACCTTTTTTTACTGTTTATAATATTAAATTATAATTTTAACAACGAGTCAAAGGATACTTGGGGATTGCAGCATGAATGGTAAATTTTTGCAGTACTTGTACATGCATTTTTTATTTTACCCTAATCAAAAAGAACCTGCGTGTAATCAAAGAAAACCCTTATGTGCAGTAAAAAATGCAACATCACTGCTGTTTTGCCTTTAACATACCTAAAAATCGCATAAATAAGCCGGGATCAATTAATGGTTTTTTTTACATCTTTTTGTGGATTTTATTTGCCCCTTTAGGACGAAAAATCGTTTTTTTTGAAATCGCAAGTACGATTCGTGACTCTGCCCAAGTTTTTGTATAATTTTTTGCATACTTTTAACCCTTTCAGGCACACTGGTACATATGTGTACGCAAACAAGAAAAAAGAAAATTCTTGCTGGTACATATTTGTACCATACAAAAATAAAGGCAAATAAAATATGGGTGGCCCGATAAAAGGGCTGAAATAAAAGGGCCTAAATAAAAAGGGCCATAAATATAAAAGGACCGAAAATATAAAAAAGCCGAAGTAAAAAGATCCAAAAGTAAAAAGGCGAAAATTATTTGGTCAAAAATTTATTTGGTCCAATGTAACATTAACACCCCAAATTGTATGACCAAACTTGTTTTCGGTTCAAAAAATTTTTAGAACTTTTTTTTCGGCCCTTTTAGTTTTGGACCTTTTTTTTTCTGTTCATTAAAATTTCGGCCCATTTTTTTTCGCTTCTTTTTATTTCGGATCTTGGATCCGGGGATCAAAATATGGTAAAAAATATGTACCACAAGAAAATGTCCATAAATTGGACAGTTACAGATATGTATCAGAGTATTTATTAATGTTGATAAAAAGTAAATATGAGACACAAGACCGGTCCAAATTCACACTTTAATGCTATCATTTTTCCATAAGGATCTCACAGACCACTTTGAGCTTGTTTGTATGACACCGTGTTAATGGGTGTATGTCTTTTTTTTATAATAATAGGGGCTTGGTATTGACAGTCATTAAAACTATTGATTCATATGTATAAAATCATTAAGATTATTAAGATATGCAAAAGAGAAAAATAAGCAAAAGAATATATAGTACGCATAGGAATCAGATTATATAGAATAATCCATGCATATTTCGTTCTTAATTATAATAAAAATAGTAAAGAAGGTAATAAATCTTATCATAAAATGCTTGTAAGCTGTAAAATAAATAATAATACAGTTTGTAAGTAAGTATAATGATATATTTACATAAAATATATTGCACCTATTGTATGCGCTTGTATATCCTAAATAGGCTTTGTAGGAGAGGGCGAAATATCTGTCTTTAATTTTTTGTTTTGTCTAGTAAAATTACATATGATAAATAATAAATCTATGGGTGAATCTGTTTGACTGTTTTTTAAACAACAGATTATTCATATAAACAGTTTTTACGAAAACAACGAATCTGAAAACAACTATTTATTGCAATAATATTAAAAACAGTATTTTTAAAAAACACTAAAAATAAAAAAAGTCAAAAAAGTCAAATTAGGTTTAATATACCTGGTATATACAAAATTAATACAAACAAACAATTTTTTATGGTTTTAAAAAGGTTTTAGACAATCTGTCTTACTTTGCATATTTATAGCCTTTTTTTACACAGATATAAACATAAGTCATAAACATGTAGGGACATGTTTTTTTATTACCCTTAAAAGTTAGGGCACAAATAAAAAAAAATTTTTATATGCAAAAACAGTTTCTGAATAAAAAAAAGTTTTTTGTTCGCACAGATACGTTTACTTAAAACTGTTTAATTTGCAAAAAACAGTCTATTTTAAGAGCAGATTCACCCTAATATTTATTGCGAATCCAACTACATCACAGGCGCAGCATGTAAAAATTAGATACCAAAAGTAATGTTAAGGTAATATGTTTAATAAATAAAATTAACTTTTTTAGATCCATCATCTTTATATTATATCTAATAAAAGATAGCTCACAACATTGGCGGCGTAAATGAACTTCTCAAAGGACTTACAAAAGATTTTAAATTTGCAAACATACGCTCAGATGAAGCACTTGATGCCTAAATACTAAGGAAACTTTCGTGCTAGATGGCCAAAATTAAAAAGATTATATCGGTACTGCCCAAAAGTCCGAGACACTGTTATGTACTGAAATCTTGAATATTAAATCATATTTGTATACTTTATGGATCTCAACATGTAACAAAGACAAAACTGGTCGCTCAAATCTCCTGCATTAGCATTTATTAATACGATACTTATATTTTTTTGTGTAATTTCTAGGCTTTCACATTCCTGGGTTATCATTTTTTTTATATCATTTTTTTCTTCAAGGATACAAAATTTTTATCTCTAAAAACGTGGATCTAAATAACTTGCCATACAAAGAGAATTCATAACATCACTGTACTAAATTCTGACTTGAAATAATTCATTTATTAAAGCTTCTTAAAATCAAATAGTGTTGTATTTTTAACAAAATCAGAGCCTATATTTTCTATTTGAGAATTGAATGGTATGCGAGAGGTAGAATTGCGGATATTGTGGGATATGATTCACTTGATATAAAATAGATGCATCTTCAAAGGTTACAAAATACGAATCTTTCATTTAATCGCATCAAAATCTGTTCATAAAAGCCGCTTAGAAGACTTATTTTGTTCTCTTCTGTAAAAAATGTGCACGCCTCTTTTTGTCATAAATCAGGATCCAATTTAAGTCTTGAGTATCACCGTGTGGACACGTCGCGAGGTAGATTTTGCTCTTCTAAATTATTTGTCTGCTGATATTCTGTAGTTTGATTGCTAGCGCTTGAGCGATTGGTTTTAGAACATACAATCTTTCTTATCATACAAAAATCCTTTCAGGGCTTGAATTGTATCCATTATGATTTTTTATTAATCGTATTATGTTCGCAAAGTATTTGACGCCTGTATAGCTTGTGGTTCTTATCGCTTTAACGATGTTAGGAGGACTATCATGTGTGACCTGTACACCCTTATCAGTAATACCCCAAGAATTAATAAAACCTTACAACATGTATCTCAAATATTGTGAATCATGTCTTTCAGTTATGAAAATATGTAAAACATAAATGTTTTATATGAATAATTATTTGTTAAAAAAATTTCTACAACACGCATGTAAGAATTAATGGACTAGCTTGTCAAAGTATCTGTCGTGCATTATATAAATGGAGCATCAGTAAATTGCTTTTCAATATTTTTTTGTTGTATCGTAAATTTGTGGCGGGATACTTCCGGTAAAACTTCTTTTGGATGGAATTTTGTAATTCTTAGTTAATTTCTTAACAAATCTTGTTTAGTTCACGGATTCTAGAAATCTTAGGACACGCGTTTTGATTATAATGAGCCTGTATAAAAAATCATCGACCGTTAAATTGGCATCATTGCCATAAGATTTACTTAAAATTGTTATATTAAAATTATTGTGCTCTTATTGTATATGCTGCGGTATTGTAGTTGTCTGTCCATTAAAAGCAAATTTTGGGTAACATTTACACATTACTTGACTTTATCTACAGATGTATACATTTCCCATACAACGCTTCTTTTGCTCCTTTTTTTACCATCGAGTGGATTCGATGTTTCTACAAATGTTCTTAAATTTTCTGAATAGTATTTTTTGTATTTTAATTCTATTAAGATGGTAGGCTTAGCGTTTCCTTTTATTAGCGTGTCCATCGTTACAAAGCTATTATTTTTAAAGTGCATATCGGGAATATCTGCATTTACAAAAGATGAAGAAAAACTGGATATGAAAATGCAATGGGGTGTATTTTTGGAACTACATTGTTTGCTAAATGTGTATTATCACTTGGGGTTTTTTATATTTTTTTGTTTTTTTTTTTGAACGCCAAATAAATTAAAAGAGGGGTAAATTATTTACATGATTTACTATTAGCAAACAATCAATTGACTACAATTACCGGAAATTAATACCCAGCCCTCATAATAATATAAAATAGTAGGAGACTGAAACCATATAAAATAGATAAGATTAGTATTTTTTGAGTATCATTTTACTAAATCTTGTTTTTATCGAGTTTTATACACTTTATATTTGTTACTTTAATCCCAGTGCGATTTGGCATGCAGTAGGCATTTAACAAAAATTGACTCTGCAAGACACATACAAAAAGAAAACATTAAGTTGTACACAGAATATGACACTTATGTATTATGTATTCCATTGTCGGCTGTGTTATCAAATAAGGAACCGCATTCTCGTTATAAACAAACACGAAATGTAGATAGAACATATATAAATTATATTAACTCATTATATAATCTATTGTACTGATAAATACGATTTTTCTTTTTTTTATTAAATATTGCATAATCTACAGGAATTATTGTCCCGCCAAATTGGGTTAAAATAATATTAAGCACCGAAATTTAGGAAGGGGGTAAAAAATTTCTCGTGTGCCTGAAAGGGTTAACTCGATTTTTTAAATATTTTACACAGGGAATGGGAAACAATTACAGTGAATACTTATAATAGCCATATTATATATGGTCATTATGGGCGGGATTATTTTTCTATAATTGTTGCATAGTTTTCTGTCATATTTTCTCGGCTTTTGTTTTGCTGTACTCATATTTAGTAAACCATGTAGTATTCCATTTTTTGACCCTTATATTTTATAAATGCATAATTTTTTAAAAAAAAAATATAGGTGTTGGCGTTAAATATATTTATTTATAAGAATTATATGTTATTTAATTTTATGGTTGGCTTGTTTTACAGTTAAACCCTGCATTATTACAGAAAAAAAAATTAAACACATCTGTATTACGTTATCAAATACAAAATACACTAGTTGTGTATTTATATTTTATGTTTTCTGTTAATATCGATTATAAAAAAAACGCTTTTTGGCCTATGTTAAGTAGTACCCCAGAAATGTTTTTCTATTCTGTTAAAATACTGGCTGTATCCACTGGGTTTCAAAATTATGCTTATCCATGTAGTAACTTTTCTTTTCTAGCCCATATTAAAGGATGACTTTTTTGAGGATTTTTGCAGTTTATACATGCTAATAAGATACTTGAAAAAATTATATCAGAAAAAAAGAAAAAGATATTTTTATACAATTTAAATAAAAAAATTGCTTTCCTGATACTAAAAAAAGAAAAATTTTAAGCAGGAAATATATTAAACGAGTTTATGTGTAGATTTTATAAAAATTTATCATATAAAAGTAAAATATATATTGTATTATTTTATGCTACTATTCATGAAAATGTGATCCAGAACACCGTCAAGGAATAGAAAGAATGTTTGATTTTGGCTTTCTATACCATTAACACATTTTTATACAAAATTTGCCAGAATTTGGCAAAATATGCAATGTTACACAACATCTACGCACATAAGATAAATTTCCCCATATTATGGCCATAATGGCCATAACAAGCGGGATTAAAAAATCAGGTTGCCACCCGCTTACCATACCATTTTCTTATCCCTGATTTTACATACACATAAAACAAGAGCAAATCAAAAATCAAAAAAGTCATGCAATAAAGATGTAGCATTTTGAGATATTTTATGTTAATTTTAGTTATCATATCAATAAACATGCTAATTTGAATAGTTTTGATAAGCCAAATACATTGTTGCCTTTTAATATTAGCACAACAGCTGGCCTTTGTTTTTGTAAAAAGAATATATACTATACTTTTTCATATAATTATAACAACATTGCTTACTGTTTACTTAGGGGGCATTCGGAAAATTTTCCATTGGAATTTTTCAGCCCAAATTAAGGGGTAAAAAAATCCATTGGAAAAAATAGCTCCATTGCAATTTATTTTTATGTTCAATATTGAGTTTCCTATGGAAAGATTTTTTTCCATTGGAAATTTTTATGACCAAGGAAAGAACCTTGGGCATTTTTTTTATATTGGAAAAAATAATCAAAATTTTCCGAATGCCCCATTTAAATAGAACCTAACTAAACAGTAACTATAGTCAGTCTTATTAGATTTTTGACGCTACTATACGACCAATAAAATTTCCATCCATAAATGTAAAATAAAAAATATATTATATAGAAATTGGAACATATAGACACATAATAGCCGAATTATTCTTTTGGAATACTGCTATTTAAGAGTGTTAGAAATTCAATAATATTTCTGTTAATGTAACTGTTTCTTGAATAGATGATTTATAAAAATTCCTGTATGTATGTATATAAGGAATCATAGAAATATTTTTTACGTTTTTAACTTTTGAAGCAAACAAATTTCATTGTTGAATTGTAATTTTTTTTATGAAAAAAGGGGTCGAAAAAATGAATGAAATCTTAAAGGGTTAATCAAAAAAATTTAAGTAATTAAAAGTATATATAAAAAACTATTTGCATACAGCTTTACAGATATACTTTGCCAGTATATCAGGACAATGTAATTTTTTTACTTATTGAAATGAGTAGAAGAGTTTCATCGGTATAAAAAATCTATGCAGGTAGGATTAAAATGTAATATAAGAAAGCTTATTACGTTATCCTTCTACAGTATACAATTTCCTGTTTTAATTTACATTTATAAGATCCAATATTGTGCTTCTCGTAGAAAATAAACGTTTTTTAATAGACGTGAAAGTTTTATTTACTTAAAAGTGCCCTTTGCAGAAATTTTATAAATTATAAACAAAATAGGACTAAAGATTATGATCAGGCATGATTTAATTCGGGGTTTTGTCTCGAAATCCCGAAAATCCCTAAATTAAGGATTTTTATATTTTAGGGAAATCGATAAAAATGGCAAAAATTTGTTCTCTTTACGGCAATTAGGCATATACATTCATGTTTAAAAGTATTTTATGTATTATTATAATTTAAAAGTTAATCAAAGGTAAAGAAGATATAATAAATAAAAAATAATTACTAATTGCATTTTTGCTTTTAATTAGTAAAACAAAAAGTAAATTCTGCATATTTCTTATTACAGAGTACGCCCTAATTTTTATAAATCAACAGTCTTTTAGGCGGTTCGTTTTGATTACAGTATTTACCTGTCTATATATATTAAAGGAAATTTATACAAATGTGTAAGTATCATGAGTATGTAAGGTCAATGTATATAGAAAGCTTATAAAAACTGCTTGCTTATGTTAAAAATAAAAATATTTTTAAGTTTGCGTTAAACTTTTTTTTAGAAATCAGCTAAAATTCTATTTTTTTATAATTGAAAAAGCGTGTATAATGTTATATATATTTTATTTTCAGATCATTTAAACAAAAATAGTGCATTATGGAAAAAACCAAAACTTTTTTCGATATTTTTTGCATTGGTTCTAGGGAATAAATAAAAAACTGCTGTACTTTATTTTATTTTAAAAAAGTGTAAATTGTGTCTAATTATAATAAATCATATTTTTAAAAATTAGATTTTATATCCATCATATTTTATAAAAAAAATAATATATCTCAAATCACATGTTTTTTTTTAAAAAAAAATAATTGTAGGACTTTTATATACAAAAAAGTGCAATTACATTACTTTATCCAATAAGAAACTATAGTTTTTTTTTTTAATAACGCACTTATCTAACAAATTTCTGGGTGGCTAGTGGAGTTCAACAAGAGTATTTTATCAAAAACACGATTAAAAATTTTATGGTTTTGATTTAATTTTAAATTGGATTTTGCTTTTGTTTATAGAAGCAAATACTATGTATTTACATATTTTTATATATATATCACAAAAAGGAATTATTGATATAATAAATCTTTTTTCATATTGTATTTAATTTAAATGATGAAAAATTTGCACCTTTGTGTTCTTACTAGTCGATCTTTTTAAAAGTTTATTAGCTAGTTACAAAGACCTTTAATAAAGGAATAACATAACAAAGATTCTTGATACAAATAAATACGCAGAGTACACACACAAAACATATTGGTTAAATAAAAAAGCATCAAATTAATAAATGATAAGCCACAAAATATAATAATAGGAATGCCTACTAAAATCCTTTTTTATTACTTAATATAAATAGTAGATTTGACTGTAGTTATTGTGCGAATTACAATTATTATGTGATTTTCATTTTATTTTTTACTTTGTAGCTTTTATTTCTACCAATTAGTCGTAAAAGCAATTTTTAGTATTTTCATTGTTAAGACAGTAGATGAATACCATTTAAATATACGTTACATACAGCATAAACATGTTTCATAGGCCTAAATTCACTTTTTTATGGTTTTATTAGCAATAAAACAGCAAAATCCCAAAAATCCCGAAAATAACACTTAAAAAAGGCCGTTTTTTCCCGAATTTAAGCTAATTTCGGAATTTCGGACAAATCCCGAATTTAATCATGCCTGATTATGGCGTGTATATACAATTTCTTTTTTTATGTTGTATATTATGTAATAATTCTCAGGGCAGAAGAAATGTGATTGCTGTAATAATACGAAACATGCAAAATACAACTGCAAGTATACATCATTGCGGTTGAAATACACACTATTAATTTTTTTGTGATTACTGTGTTTTGCAGTTTTTTGTGTTGGAAATAGATATTTGCAAAATGATAAGATATGTATTATTGCCGATATAATTGATAAGTGGCAAACATGTTAACAAATAAATTATTTAACATAATAATTTCTGATGCATAATGTATGTGTTTGTATATTATAATATCTCAAAAATGGATCTATCAAAAAAAGACTAATTTTCGCGAGTTTACTTCATAATTTTCTTTTTGTTTTGCCAATCTACGTCACATACTATTGAAACTTTAAGTTACGAAAAATTCTGCAAAAGTTACAAATTTTTATTTTAAAAAGATTCTTTAGTAGAAATTTGTATTAGTTACTAATTCCTATATAAATAAGACCATATAATAGACATTTGTGCTTTAATACATATTCAAACCATATCTAGAGAGTACTTTTATACGGTTCAATTGTAAAATTATGTCATCGTAACTCTCACTATGCTTGATTTATATAGTTTTATACATAAATTTTTAATCTAAAACTTATAAAAAGTGTAAGTGCACTAAAATTTTTATTTATTATAGTAAATCCACAACACGTACGCATTTATTTATTTATGGTATGGAAGTAAACTTTGTCGTATGTTGGCTTTCTTGTATACGGTACGGATATTTTATGTGTTTATGTTGCCGCTATCTTGATCTATAAATTGAGATGCATACGATTATGAAAATAATGTCCTCCGTGAAGTCATTATTTATTTATAACATTGCAAATAATGAGTTTTTGACCATATTTTAATAATATATTTTATTCATATTTTATTATAAATATCTTTTTTATAGCTTAAAATTACTTTATTCATGTCTTATTTTGTATTAAAGGCAAATATGATCACTTGAAGATTTTTTGTGTTCGTTATAAGAATCGAAGTTTATATAATTAAAAACGAATGTATATATATCGATAGTATTTGTTCTGTGTTTAATAACTATCAAATATTATAAAACTGTAGCATATAAATTACAAATGCAGATCTTTTTTATATAAAAAGTGTCGCGATATGAGATTTTCTGATATAGATCTGCAACTATTAGTTAATCTATACAATGTTACATCTGTATATTATCTGGACTTTTATTATTTATATCCGTATATTTGGTTATGCGGTTACACAGAAAGTGATAATTTAGAGATACCTGGGTATCCGAATACTCGCAAAAAAAAAAATATTAAAAAGATTAAATCACGCACAAAATTGTAAAATATGCTGCTATAAGAGTAAAAAAAAAAACACTTATGAAATCTCACCAAAAACACAATAAACCTACATAAAAAATTATTCAGTGTTGTCATATAAGTTTTACAGGCGTTCATAATGTATAACATGTTTTTTTGTACGAATTTTACAAAAAAAAGAAACTGCGATTTATTTACTCCGTTCATATTTCCTTTCCTTGTAAGGTGCCGATTATACACACTTTACTTTCTCCTACATCCACCTGCCCCATATAACCACTTCGGATAAGAACGGTCAAGGTGTCTGATAAATAATTACTGGAGCCACAGTACATCCATAACCTCTCGGGCTTTGGTTAACATCACATATACTAAAAAAAGACTTTATGTCTCGTAAGTTTACTTCCTAGGGACGTGTTCACCTTTTTTTGTTATGGTAAGGTTGATTAACTATAGATAAATTGTACCTTTACTGCAATTTTTAAAACCCATGGGTTTATTTTTTTAAGTGTTCACTTTTTACCCTATCGTAAACGAAAAAAATCATAGGAGGGGCATATAAAACTGCAAAACAACCTATGGGCTAACCCATGAAATAATAAAGACGTAAAAAACTTGTAGGTACATTAGGGTGTGTTTCATTTTTTACCATGGTAAAAAAACAATATAAACTGCGCCCTAAAATACTTACCAAGGCATTTTTTTTTGTCACGGTACAAAAAAGATAATATTTTTTTCACAATGGCAAATATTACACCATGTCATATAAAAAATTCATTTTTTTTTTGCATGGTAAAATTTTCTACCCATGGGAAAATATTTTAGACAAATAAAAAAAAACAATGTTTCTTTTTTTTAAACATGGAAAAATGCATAACCTTTACCGTTGTAAAATGGCGTTACCACTATGGAAAAAAGAAGGAACACACCGCAAACTGTATGTTAGTAAAAGTGAACACGTAATTTGCCTAACTATAGGTTATTCGAAAATAATAAACAAAAATGAATATTAAATAAGAAAAATTATAAAAAAAAATAAATGGAAAAAAAAATCAATTTGAAATGTATAAACATATGTTTCCAAAGATATCATGCAAAATATTGAAAAACCCTATAGGGCACCACTCCTATAGTAAAAAAAGGTGATCACGCCCCAGATAATAAGTTATCAAATATATAACGAAAATATTTTTTTTGCATTCTTGGTGTATGTATAAGTCATTTTATTACGATTTCGTTTATAATCATCGCAATTAAACCCTAATTGGTATCTTCAAAAATGTTTATACGCAATTTTCAAAAAGGGCTTGTTGATAAATCAACAAGATACACGATTTTCATTAGTAAGTCATTTATATAAGCCTTTAAAACGCATTATGAAATTATTTCAAAAAAAAAATCTGTTCTGATGGCATTTTTACTAAAAGTATATTAATAGGGATTTGAAAAAGACTTATACATAAAAAAAACTAAAAGTTGTACATAAAAAAAGGTTAGAAAGTGGTTTTGAAATCTTTTAATGTAGTAAATCAATCTTTTGTCGCTGTTAATTTTATTGTTTGTGTATATGTACACTTACATGTGAATAAAGTCATATAATCAATCCTCTTTATGCCGTCTTTACAAAATGTAATATAGCCGGATATTATTCATGTATTCTTCAAATAACTAAAAAACCAATAAAAGACAACTTGCCGCTTACCCAAGTAATAGAGATTCTGTCTGGTAAAATCCTAGTCTAAACATTAAAATAATCACACCAATTTAGGTATACATTCTTATTTTTACAAACCAGCAATCGTTATTCTAGATATTTGTCTAGCAAACATGTATTTAGGACATAAAAATTATTAAATGTTATTGTATTTTATACCCGGCAAATTATATTTTAACGAGCGTACATTTTTAGGGGTTTTTAAACTAATAAGTACACAAAAGCCAAATTCGTACATCAGGGGCGTTTTCTGGAATTTTGGAAGTGAGTAGTCTCTATTTTTTTTTCAAAAAACGCTTAAAAACATATTGGCAAATTGAACATATGGTAATTGTGTATTTCTGTAAAAATTGCACTTTTAATTTTTTTAATTCAGTTTTTTTTTTAAAAAAACCTCTGCACCGAAAAAGACCCCCCTTAAATTTAACTCCAACTGTAATACAAAAATTCCTTGTCACAGACTCAGTTTTGACGCATATATACGTCATGGAAATAAGAGTAAAACACAACATAAGAGTATAATAACAAAAACTATATTGTAATAAGGACACAAAGTGGAAATTTATGTCATCCCAAATGAATTTCTTAGCTGTTGACTGGTTGTTATTTATTTGTTTAACATTCAACCTTCCGAAAAAATCGTAAAAAATATAAACTGTAAATTTCAATGCAAATGCATTAAAAATACATTTAAAGCATTTTTGGCCAGTGACGCATTTTTGCGTCATTATTACAGTGGGAGTTAAGCGCAAAATATCTGGAAGGTAGGGTTTCCCCCACCTGTTCTCCCTCTGGCGTATATACAAAGTAATATGCTGGAATGCCTTTACAATATATATGAATACATCCATGTGGTAATATGTTGCAGACAAAGTTTTTAGAGATTTGCTTTTTAAAGAAATGATTTTTTGTGTACGAATTAAACGCAAATCTTATTAGAAATCGAATATTTATCGTCGCATATTGACTTTTTATAAAGACAGTTGTTTTGCAAATCACTTTCAGGGTTTTTATAAACATGATGTTTTTAAATATAATTTACAAGGGCATAGAAATATAGACATATCTGATTCTTCTTTTATCCAAATTCCGTAAGCAAATACAGAAATTATGCTTTTTAAGCTTTAAATTGATGAAAAAGTACAAACTATAAAAAGGAAAAACAAATCGCGCATAAAAAAAAATCATTTTAAATTAAATAAATAAAGCATTTGCCAGCTTGTTTTCATCATTCTGGTTTGTATACATTTGTAAACATTTCGACTTTGACATGAAAAAAATACCCAGTTCTATTGAAAATCCAATATACAAGAATTTGAAAAAACAAAAATCAGTATAAGATTTTTATTCGGTAAAATGTCATTATTACTTATGCTACGTTAAATGCATCGCAATAAATATTTTTAAATACGATGCCCTAAAATTGTTTTTTTTCTGCATACTTTACTCATATACAGCGTAAAAATATCAACCGTTTTTTATATTTTTGTTAAGAAAAAGCCTGCTTTTCTATTCGTAATTTCCTATAAAGCGAATTTAATCTGATAAACGTGTATTTATAAACATTAAATTTTAACCCTTTAAGATTGTGATCATTTTTTCGACCCCTTTTTACTTTAAAATATTCGATTTCACAAATGAAATTAGTTTGCTTTAAAAGTTAAAAACATAAAAAATTATTTCATTGATTTCAAATCAACATACAGACAGGAATTTTCATAAATCATCCATTCAAGGAACAGTTAAATTAAAAGAAATATATTTGAATTCCTAAACTCTCAAATAGCGAATTTTAAAAAGAAAGAAATCAACTATTCTGTGTTGAA
Source organism: Agrenia bidenticulata (assembly GCA_034694785.1). Lineage (NCBI taxonomy): Eukaryota > Metazoa > Arthropoda > Collembola > Entomobryomorpha > Isotomidae > Agrenia > Agrenia bidenticulata. Next base: position 19,752 of record JAQFYM010000911.1, read on the forward strand.
ATGTGTTAAATTTTTTATGATATATGTTTTATTTGACTTTTATGGATGAAAATTGTATTGATCGTATAGTAGCGTCAAACTTTCAACACAACTTACTATAGTTACTATATAATTTAGGTTTTATTTTAAATTAGAAGAAAACATGATGTTATAATTATATATAAGTGTATAGTAAATATTCTTTCAATCTATACCAAAGGCCATCTTTTGTCCTTTTGGCAAGAGACAAAGATATATTAAAATTGTTAATAACCATTTGGATAAGCATAATTGCATGTTTAGTGCTTTGATATTTACGATAATCAGCAATAAAAAAATTTATACAGCTTTATGGGAAGACTTTTTGAATTTTTTTCAAATGCACCTACTTTATGGGTATGTAAATATTCGAAAAATCGTCTTAAAGGTATGAAAAAAAATATAAAAAAATCTTAGGCAGTGTCGAGATTCGTACTTGCGGAAAAATAAAAATTGACTTTTTGTCCTTAAGGGTTAAAGATGGTACCTGACATGATATTATATTTAGTTACAAAGTACAAGTTCTTTAAACATATTTTTTAAGGAATATTTAAGTCTTAAAATACAAACATTTACTAGTAAGATAAAACAGAATATAAGCTCGATACTGAACGTAAATTTTTTTTTAAAGTATGTTTCAGTGTTATTTTAAAAAAAAACCAAAAACAAAAAAAAAAAAAAAACGTTTGTTTTTATACTAGACGAAATATCCCTTTAAGTTTTTTTGTATAAAAATAAACTGTAAAAATGTTTTTTTTGTTGATTTTAAGTATTTAGTGCCAACTTAAGTCAATTAAACCTTTAATTTTTTTTATAGCGTTTTATAAAATATGTTTGGAATCCAACGTACGAGAAAAGTAAAGAAATTAAGGCCAATTACTTTGAGCATTTTATGTTCCGCGTTATACTTATATGCTTTTAAAATTATTTAGCAGGTAAAATCTTATAATTTGAACGGCTCATTTATTTTGTTAAAATTGTAATGATATAAGTTTTTTGTACTTTAATACAATATACATTAATTGCAATAATGTTTTAAATTTTTTACCTAAATCGTATACTTGGTTAATAAGCTATTTTCTTACATTTGACTATAATTTATTTTCAGTATTTTTATTTTTACGTGTTTTTGAATGCATTCCGTAGGTAAAAAGTCTACAAAAAGTGGTTACTTATATTCAAAAAACGATTTTATAGTATTTGACGCATGATATATGTTGTTTTTATAAACTAGAGCAGGCATCATCGCATTTTTAGATTTTGAAGCCTATATTTTATAATAAATAAAATAGAGCCAAAATGTCTTTGATATTGCGACCTCAATACTGAGTTATCTAAGGGAAGCAGTAAATTTAATACAGTGAAACATATACACATCAAATGATATGCCCAATATATTTAAATTAGCCACCTAGTTTGCATTTCATTTCTGTTTGGATTGCATTTTGTTTGGTACATAAAAAAGAAATTACAATGCAATCGATTTATGATTATAATAAAGAATCATTTACGTATGTGTTTTGTTTGATAAAAGAAACTTTAAGGTGTTAGACAACACGAGTCATATAAATTAATAATATGGATTATAAGATAAAAAGAAAGTAAAAAATTTTTTGTTTTGAAATAAATGTAATTACAAAAAAAGTACTTTTTAAAAGTAAAATATTTAAATTAATTTATATACTGCATATATATTAGCTTTGATATTCGGTCTTATTCGTTTTTTACCTATATTCCACCTCTAAAAGGACCTAGTCTTGTTCTTTTTCTTATTCATACAGAGAATCAAAAATATTATAGAAGACAGGACGGTGTTTCGAGTTCCTAATTATATAAAAAATCACAATTAAGGATAATGTTCATAACACTATTTATTATAAAACCCGTTTCTCCAGCACATTCGCATATACTTATCTAATGTCTGCTAACAGGGTATCATACAAATTTGTTATTTTCTTTGATTTTTCTCTATTGTGCTCTATATTATTTTGAGGGGCTCCAAAAAATAGATTTGGCTCCAAAGGAGCACACTTGATGATCCCTGAACTAGAGGAATAATAATCTGAAAAAATATAACTTCTAATGTATTATACAAAATATATTACGCTTTTACATGTCTACAATATAAGTCTAAAACAACCTTTCCCTTTTTTTTAATGGTAACGGTTAAAACAAGTATAATCTTATATTTAAAATCTAAAATGTGTTTAATTTGGTTTAAATTAAAAATAACAAGTAATTATATCATTCACTTTATAATATACACAAAATACAGAATATTTTTTGTAAACTGTCGCATATGTACACATTCTTATATTGGTAAGCTATTGCTATAAATTACTTTTTTGAACAAGATATTATTTTATAACTTCATTTTAAAAGTTCATAAATTATTGTTACTCCCCATCGCTTCATGTAATCCTTAACGCTATTCCTCTTTTTTATTGTCATCTTATTCCTCCTCGTCATTTTCTTCTGTGTCATCTTTTTCTTTCTCATCATCACTGCCATCCACATCCTCGTCCTCATCTTTCTCTTTGCTTTCCTTTTTTTCAAGCTCGTGTATAATTTCTGGTGGCTTTCGCTTTTCCTTGTTTAGTAATATTCTTTTAAACCACACAAACTTTACCCGAAATGACAAGGACGGTATATCTTCATGTTTCTGACTAATCTCTGTAAGAGTTTCATTTTGTTTAGTTATCTCAGCAGCACTTTCTTTTTCATCCTCGGCCACTACATGTAGAAAAATATTGAAAGATATTATGGTATAAATAATCCCAAACATTTTTATATTCTTGTGTAACTTTATCTTCTGTCCCTGATTTACCATTTATACTGATATAATTCGGATTGAATTGACGAAAACTACCAATAGATGTTATGGCATATAAATTATTGAAGTATAATAATACAACCATTGGATTTACAGATAAACCGACCAATATTAGAGTATAAAGGAATTACAAAAATGGATTATTATTTTTCGAGATCATTCGTTAATAATACTTCACGTTGCCTAAAGGAGAAAGAACTTGCAACGTAAGAAAAATATTAAAGATATGATCCCAAAGTTAAAATGTATAAATTAATAAAATATCTAGTTTTTTGATTAATTACATATAATATAGAAGATATAATTACTACATAACTTCGTAGATAAAATAATTTTATTTCTTTAAAACTGCATATAATTATTGCAAATAATACAAAAATGTCCTTAAATTGTTTAGTAAACAATTTATATGCATATGTTTTGGGAAAAAGTTATGTTTATGGGGAATATTTTTTAGCATGTTTTCGGGTTTTCTATCAAGTCATATACGGTACAAAGTATTTTATATTAACACCAATTGAAAAATTATTAACTGTAATTTAAAAGATTTAGCAGTTGGAAACTTTAAAATATCGTTTTATATATATTTAGAGTTATTCACAAGGGTGTGCTTGACCCGGATCCGCACCCCCCCCCCCCTAAACGCGGGTAAATACCCAACCCGCGAAGCGATTATCCGACCCGACGCGGGTCACAAATCGGACTAGAACAAACGAAAATGTAAATTTGCAGGTGCAAATGCGGTTTTTTTAATGAAGTTTTGATTGCGGTATAAAAATGCCGTATACATTTCCGTTTTTACTTTTAAATCCGCGTCGGGTAATCCGCGACCCGCGTTACCCGATCCGCAATCCGCAGATCGTTACCCAACCCGCGCGGGACCCACCCTTGGGTATGCCACGATAAGCGTTTTTCCGCCAGAACAGAGTTAAGTCAATCTTTAATAAATAATTTATAAGAAAACAATTTAAACATAGGGTATATTTTTTTCAAAAAATAAAAGTCAATTTTTTTTTTTTGATATAGTTTTTATCATAGATATGTATTTTTAAAACATCTTAGATTCCGCTTAAAAATGAAGTTTTTTTTTAAACCTGCAAAAAAAATGTTTATTTAAAATGTTTTTTGTTTTTTGTTATTTAATTAACATAAATAATAATAATAACTCAGTATTACGATCGCATATATTTATATTATCGCATGATTATGTATTTTTTGTTTATATCCTAAGATACACGTAAAAAGTAGTACTATAGCCAAGAATATAATTATTATTTTATGAGCCCATTTGCTAAATATATGTTTACTTTAAACCTGTTTTTTTTTAAGTTTTTGCAACATTAATAAAAACCTTTTTAGATAAAAAAACTAAAAGCCGAAATTTAACATTGTAACGTAACCCCTACAATGGTTTTATTTATTAAGAATTAAGTTTTCTTTTAAACTTAGTATATTTTTTTCGTAATATATATTATTATATTTCAATGCACAAAAATTACGTGGATTTTAAACCCTGTTTATTTATAACATTAAATTTTTTTTATTTATGCAAAATATCATATAATAGGTTTTTTTCGCAAAGATGCAAGTAAAAAAAAATATATTTAGTCAGGGGCGTGTTTAGGAATTTTTGAGCCAGGGGATAGGTAGTGTTTTGCAAAAGTTATGCTTAAAAACCTTTTTTTTGATGATTACCAGTTTATATTTTTTTTTTGATGATTACCAGTTTATATTTTTTTTTTGGAAAAATTTTATTTAAAATTTTTTATTTATATTCTTAAAATGCAATAAAATCTCTGCAAAAAACACAGACCCCCTTAAATATAGGCATGGATTTTTTTTGAGGGGGGGGGTACACCCCCTCTGGGCACGCCACTGTATTCGTCTTATTTCAAATGCAAAAGAATTTTTTTAAGAAGGCATTCAATTCTCTTAATCTTTTTAGTAACAGACTTATTGCATATACTCCTTATATTTTTCAAATTTGGAAAAATTGTGCCCCATCTATAAGGGTTGAACTTTTTAATGCAGCATAAAAAGTTGGTATATATATATACAAAAGATCTATGATTTCGACAATAAAAGCACGGAAAAAAACATACATAATTTTTTTGTTTTAAAATTCGAACAATATAGAAAAGTAATGTATTTTTTTATGTTGCATTAAAGGGAGACGTAATAGGGGTTTTATGCTGCATAATGAAATTAACATAAAAAATGAAACTTCTACGTATCTATCAGAACCGTATAAGAAAGATATACATGGTGTGCGCAAATACAAAAAATTGCGATTTGTGGCAGCTGACTAAAAAAACAAAACGGTGGAATCTTTTCAGCTTTTAATTTAGTGTAAATGCAAAACAGTTCACAAAAAACAATATATATTTAAGCAATAACGTACAACAACCCTATTTGATATCTCATACAGTAAAAATTGTAGTTTGCGCATTTCCAGTGAACTTCAGATATTTTATATATACTTATTTTTTTATTATTTTTAGTCAAAAAAGTAATAAAAAAACAGAACAAAAAGAGTTTACCTTATGTGTAAAAAAAATAAACAGACTCGAACTGGCTTTTTTTGTATATTAGTTACCTAAAAAAATCTAAGTCCAATGGCTAGAACTTTATTTAAAAAACTGCATTTTCTAAAAACTAAATATAAAACACATGTTATGTGTAAAGTTTTGTAACAAAGTTCAAACTGGATGCATATGTACTGCACTGTAATAAAAACCCTTATCTTACAGGCTTTTTTATTTAAGCATTTTACTATTTTATACAATATGAAATAATTATTGTCGCGCACTGTGCCAGAGTATATTCTGAGCGAGGAAAAATGCTACAAAATTAATATAAGATAAAAGTGCAAATATAAATTCCAGAAGGAAATTTTTTATATTATTGTAAAAAAAATTATTTATATAAATGAAAGGCAAAATTTTGTTATTTTTGAATTTTTTCAAAAGCAAATAACTTTTACATTTACAACATCAATCAAAACAATTTGATTTTAAGTATAAAATAGCGTCTATTAAACTTGTTTTTTTTGTATAAAAAAATACACTTTCTATTTGTTTTTGTTCTTTTGACCCATAGTTTTACGTTAAGGATTTGAATATAGTAGAGCAAGCATCATTTAAGACGTTAAAATGTTTTCACACTTATAATAAATAGTTTAAATGTACGCGAAGATGTTTTAAATTGCATCAACTTTTTTAAATTGCAAAAACAAAATTAAAAGATCTCAAAAATCTTATTTGGTTATATCTTTCTAAAAAACACTGTATAAGGGTTTGTTTAAAATATTTCATTGCAATCAAAACAATTAATTGCTTTGATTTTGCGACTTAGCAATTTCTATATTTTATCGTTTTTAATTTTTATCTTCAAATTTGTAAAAAAAAACCTTGATGACACCACACATGCTAAAAAAACAGAATTTTAGTTGTTTTTGTACAGATACTTTTTTTAAGGCAATTTTAAGTTGTATTTTGCACCAAAAAAAATAAATACTCTTATATAGTAAATTAAATTAGGCAGAATACGTTGTTAAATCTACTACCTGCAAACAACTAACCATGAAAACATAGAATTAAAAGAATAAAACATCTAAAAGAAAATGTATCTTTAATAACGAAGACTATTTAAAGACTATAATTTACACTAAATAAACAAGTGTCTACATACACATTGTAAAGCAAATAAGTTTTGGGTAAAATATATTAAACTTTTATCATTATAAAAATTGCAAGAAAAAAGGAAAAAAGAAAATCAATAGGCATTACTTTTGCTAGCGTGTAGAAAAAATGGTCTTATACTGGTTTGCTATTTTTATATTCCTAACGCAGCCAAGAATTGATTTTTTGAAGGCAATTAAGGGTTGTTCAAGTTATCATATAAAACAAAAGTATTCCCGATACAGAAATCGGTCGAAAACCAACAAAGATACCAAAAAAGACATTTTAAATCGATAGATAAGAGTCACAAAACAAGAAAAAAAATCGGATAAAAAATGCTTCCATTGCCTAAAAAAAAAATCAGATAAAGGTGCTTTTACAAATCTTATAAATTATGTAAAAATATTTCTGGACATGCAAAACTCGGATTAAAAATTTTCATAAGAAAATAATACACAGTATTTTATATTTCACAATACGTTTAAAAGGAGCAAAATGTGTTGCATTTTTCACAAGAAAACAGTAATCGAGAGGTACATAACTACTAGCAGACAAAACAGCAGTTATAACGAAAAGGCTGTGGTGATTTAACGTAAATGACACTCAAAAACGGTAAAACTAGTGCTGCCGTAATATTTATGACCATGTTCATTTAGAGATCTCAAAAAAAACATATATAGAACAATGAAACACCCTTTTTCTCCAAATTCTATTTTCTACATACATTACAATCAATAGTTACAGCAATATTTTATAATATCGAGTTGTTTTAGTAAATGAAAAAGGCCTTTTATTAAAAAAAGTATTGCAGTAAAAAATAACAAATATTTTTAACAATAAATGCAAAACATTACACATGTATAAAAAAGGCAATTTATACCTAGAAAATGTTATTATGTTATTTGCCATAAAACCTTTTATTGTACTTGCGTATACAAACAACTGATAACTTTTGATAACAAATTTATATTTACTTTTAAAATTAAATAAGAAAAGTAAATTCAGATTTGAAGACATTTTGACAAACATGCTTTTCGTGTAATTTACTTGCAATATCTTTGAATTTGTGTAATAAGTAAACATGACGTGTAACATTTATCGCTAGCAAGCTTACATATTCAAGTCTTATTTTGCATATTTATGCCTAAAAATAATTTGCGCTGTAATCGCTGTTAATATAGTTTAAATAGTTTTTTAAAAGATAATACGGTCGTGTATACACTAAATAAAACATTAATATGTCAAGAAGGTCGATTTTTATAAAGTAAATTATATTTTAAAAAAACAACGGATTGATTTCAGATGGGATTTTGCATTTTAGAACAAAAAAAACTTTCAGATTATAAACCTTTACAAAAAACTTACAATTTTTCCACCATAATTAAATGCCGCGCTACCCCTTTTCTTTTGTTAAAATTATTTAAAATTTTGAAAAGGCTGTATTCTTTGAATCTTTTCGACCGAATTTTAAATGCACTCGTTAAGCGTAAAATTTGGCCTAAACTATAAAAATGTAAAAATATAACATAATGCGGCTGTTCAACAACCTATACGGTTTTTAGTATTTCTATGATATGATCATTATGAATATTAATATTTTTTCAGGCCGTTTTATGACCATAAACTATTTTTGCTAGCCCTGTTTACGGTCTTTTTGACTTTTATTTATTATAGTATCCGTTGTGTTATGTTGTTTTTATGGGGACAGAAAAAAATAGATTATATAAAAATATTATAAAATACGGTTATCGAACGTACTTCATTACATTCTGTAGCATGCAATACTAGATATAAACTCAATATAGCAAAGTTGGTGCGGAAAATTTGACGTTTTCCGCAAAAAATAATAAAAAAAAAACATGCATTCTACTATGATGCATATGGTTTTTTTATTCAATGTCTAAAAATTTTACAAAAAGATTATATTGACAGCAAAAACAGCATTTATGACATTTCCTAAGACCCTTTTAATTTGACCTGAACCCTTTGCCTCGTAAGATGAAAGTAAAACACGGCCAATTATATTTAGTTTCATGCAAAGTTTATGCGGTAAAAAAGTAGAAAATAAATATAACAGTATTTTAGAATCAAACAAGTTGTATTGGCATACAAAAACCTTACACCGTAACCGTTTATTATAACATATTTGTATGTGTAATACTTTGTTGTTTATAGTATGAGCTATTCTTTCTTCCTTTTAACATATATATAAATTAATACATCTTACAAGGAAATACACTTGAATTTGCAATAGTAATATTTTTTTGGTAACCTGTGTACAAAATGTAATACGCAAGTAAAGATTTATGTGAAAGTATGAAAAAAGCATAAAAAATTTTTTTATTTGCATATAATTTTTATATTATTATATGTGGTTCTTTTTTCATACATTGTATTAAGACTCTAGTTTTTAATTAATTGTAAAAAAATAAGATATACGCCAGTCAAAACAAAAAATGTTTATTAACAATGAAAATACCTTAACAAATTAGTTATTTTAATTTTTTTTAACACCATATATAAAGCTAAAACACCGTGTAGCGACATACAAAACTGTGTATGATTTGGTAAACAGATCTTTAAAAAGAAGAGCAGTACGTATGCTTGTCAATACCACACGTGGTTTTTCAAGAAACATTTGCGAAATTCACTTCAGAAAAGCAAACTTTAACATTAAATTTTAATAAAAGATAGTATGTTTTTTTAAAACGAAAATTCTGTTATTTGTAAAGCTAAATAGTCACTATAAAGTACTATGCCCCATGTTTTTTTCAATTACGGAGCATTTTTTTTTCTTTTATATGTAAACGACTTTTATATTTTATAAATTAACTAAACTAGGGGTTAAATACTTTGTTTGAATGATCTTTTGAGCAATCTATAATTTTAAAATAATGTTTATGTTTTGCGCAAGTTGTATAATCACAGCATGAAATTGCTGTAAATTGGGTTTTCCTACTTTGCCTGCATACAATCGGAAAATACATTTTCTGACAATGACTTTGTTGATTTGACTTTCGTGGGAATTAACTTCAGCGCAAACCGATACATTTTTTAAATATTAAAAACGCAACTAAAAGTATGGTCGAATATTGATTAAAAATACAGTGTATTGCATAAGTTCTTAAAGGTAACCACGCAATTTTGGCAGTGTGCATTTTGGGGCCTTTCATTTGTCGTATATTGTACAATAATTCTTTTGTTAAGGTTAGAATCGCAGTAAACCGACACATAGTATTTTTCAGTTTTTCCAAATTTTTTAAATGAAATCAAAATATATTTTGTTGTGTTTGGAAACAAACAAAAGCTTATTAAAACTATTTGTATGTTTACATATGCTATAGTTCGTATCGTTTTTTTAACCTAAGCCAAATATGCCTAATAAAATACTAGAAGTCAAATTAAAAACGCAAATATGGTGTGAGTTGTTACGCAATCGTTATTTATTTTATACAGTTTTATATTGTTGCAAATTAGAAATTCCTTCTCTAATAAAAGTGTATTGAATAAGCCTTTCGATCCGTTATGATCATGGGTCGGATCTGGATCCTATACAGCTCTTTTTTTTTGTAAAACAAAATAGATCTAGATTCTATCCAAATCCGATCATGATCTTTTATAGAACAAAACCATTATAAGCTACTCCATATTAAATCCGATGTTACAAAATAAAAAAGAAATTGAATGATATAATATCAAATCTAGAAAATATATTTACAAGCTAAAACTAGATGCGTCTTTAACAGATAGAACTACAATGGTCTTTATAGTAACCAAAAGACACACCACATGCTACGATTCCTTTTTTACGATTCCAAAAAAAGATTGCTATCTTATTGAGCCGGATCACAACCGATAGTATTAAATGCCACAAAACAATATGTAAAAAAATCTTTTGTACATTCGAATACGGGAATATAAGCTTTAAATACAAGAATTATTTAGTAGTTGCTTATACTTTAATGTTATACTTAAATTTTATTGTAATAAATTAATAATAAATTAACATCAAACAGCTTTTTAATGTACGCTACTGCATTTGAATTACAATTACAATTTTACAAGATAGAAACTTATACTTATTTGCGAATTTACACTTTTTAGGTTTTAAAAAAAAAACCTTTTTCAATATAAAAAAAAAGCAAATAACTAAAAAAATATTAACTGAAGACATTTAAAATTCTATAAAACATAAAAACAAATATGTTTTTATTGTCAATAAGTAATTATTATTACTTTTATATATGTAACAGTGTTAATTATCCAACCTCATACCTTTTAAGCAACATGAACACACTAACACCTCTTTATATGACCAGTATTTACGTAGCAATAGTATTACAATAGGCTTTAAACCAAAGTATAACTTTTTTTAACTTTTTTTTTTGGTTGCAATTTGGTGTTCTAAAATTTGAAATTGGTAATTTTCTGGCTTAAAAACTTTATGGTCCTGCATATGAACGCATTTTTGTGTTTAAAAAACTTTTTTTTCTAAGTACAAATTGCTACGATATTGTATTTATATCAATTAATGCAATAGCAAGTTTCGAGTTTTTGAATAGACATCTCTTTAAATAGTTGCTTGTAGCCTTCGACGGTTATAAAAGACTTGGTAATATATATTGTAACTGTTTTTGATAATTTTGTTTTTTAATAATATATTTGATAATAATTAAGATATATCGATGTTATGAAAACAGAATCTAAATAATACTTTTAATCGAATTCCAAGATAGGGGTAATTTTTTAAACAGTGTGTGTATAAAATTTTTTGCCTATTTATTCTTTTCGTATTATCCAATAACGTAGTAATTTTAAAAAGGTAAATTGCAATTACAAAATTTTATAAAGACATCTTATCAATACATTAAAAAACATTTAAATAAAATAAAATCCCTATTTTTTTATTACGCTACGTTAATACCTATTTTTGTTATTTTGCAGCTTTATACTTCTTCACAACCGCACCACTGTAGAAAGGGATGCGTTAGTTTATTTAATGAAAGAACACTATTTAGTGTTGAAACAAAATTTTTAGTATTGTAAAACACGCAATAAAACATATATATAAATGCACTGATACCATATTATACAATAATATGATATTGAGGGTCTTTGATATATATATAAAGAACTTCTATTAATTTGTAATGCATTGGTTTTTTTGTCGGATTTTTTAAATTTAAATTTTTTTTTGCATTCAAGCTTTCTGTTAAAAACTAAAAAGCTCGTACAGAAATTATATTGACGCCAAAAACACGTCTTTTATTAAAAAGTCTTTATATTATTCTATTCATGTTTTTTATGATCAATTACATATATATATATACGGTAAGAATTTACATGCGTATAGTATTTTACTAGGCAAATTAGTAGACTAGTTATTTTACTATTTTAACGTAGAACTAATAAAAAAAATTATTAAATAACACCAAAAAAAATCAAAACAGTAAAAGATATATCCAAACAAAAGATAAAATACAAAATGTTGCTTTTGGTATAAATTTAGTATATACAGATTTCCACTTTGCAAAAAAGCAAATATAAACTTTATAAATGTACATTGTAAAAGCAATTACGGCTACATCCTTCCAGCAATATTCTTTAACGTATTAACAGGCATGCCTTAATTATCAAAACGAAAACAGCAATTTTTTATGTAGAGCACCAAACCAAATATAATTTACGCACCGACAATGGAATATATAGCCGTGATTTAGAACAAAAAAAGCTACAGCTTTATTGTTTTATTTGTTGGATTAAATACCAATTGTGTAACTTTTTAGTATTATTGTCTATCTTTGTGGTTTTTACACCTTGAAAAAAAACATGCTTAATAATGCGAACTTCTGTTTTCTGGGCAAAATACAACATAAACACTGCATGATTATGTTGTCTTACTTTATTGGATTTTATGTCGCAGTAAAAAATGAATTATCTACTTTTAGGACGTTGTGTATGCAATACAATAATAGCTAGTGTATTATCGCTGATTCATCTTTGCTTTTTTAAGTAGTGAATTAGTACATAACTATTTTTTTTTCGCTGTGGTTTTGTTTAAAATGCGGTCATATGCAGCTCTGTCAGAACTTTACTTATTATATTGACTTAAATTTTCACAGAGTGGTAGTATAATGTACTAAAAAAAGATTTTTAGATAATTGATTCGTTAATCTATAGGATTAAAGCTATTTAACGGCTGGTAAATTACCAGCTAAAGTAAATTTGATTGAAATGGATTTTTTATTTTTCACATTCTATTTTTCATTAATGATTTAATACATTTTTTTTCTACAAACAGTTTAGTGTGTACAGCGACGTATATTAGATAATAGTAACTCGGCCAAGGTTGGTGCCTACACTATCATGAATAAGATTATCTAAAGCTAAAAGTAGCTTGAAGAGTGTTTCGTCTAGCTTACGCCACTTTTTGTCGTGCGTATGGTGGCTTACATTTATAGCACACATTTTAACCCCAACAATTTGTAGATTTTAACGGTAGAAAAGGCAAAATTATATAAATTCACCCGTTAATTGTAAGTTACCGAACCTTACTCCGAATGTTTATATATAGATACATGTTGTTATCCTTTTTTGGGCTACGGCAAATGCGCACACGTATGTTAAAAGGTTTTTTGTAACAAGTGTAACTACCAGAAAAAACATGAAGGGCATATCCATATTACTAAACCTTACCCTTTCGCACTTATTACGCTTACATGCGTCAATTAAAATAACCCTATTTTTGTTCTGGACACATATATGCGTCAATTAAAATGACTCGTATTTTGTTCTGAACGCATATATGCGGTCGTAGAGGTTTTTCATATAATATTTTATATAAGAATTTAAACCAATGGATAAATATTCATGCGTATAAAAAGCAGTATTGGACCCAAAAAATGACAGATTATTTTTGGTAAAATTTATACAATGAAACTAATATTTCTATCATACAACTTTGTTCGAAAGATAAATAAATGTTTATAAATGTATTTTATTTACTTAACAGTGGTTCTTATCATGTAACTGTAACATCTTACAGTCAAAAACATTTAAATTCTTATCCAGGAGTGATATGAAAATCTATTTGCTGCATACTATTCAAAATTCTTCCGCTGATATAATTCCTTATTATCTTTTTTATCTACATTCTTACAGATTTATACGGTGAACATAACTATTTTATTGTAGACCAAATTGGGGTAATGTAAAAAATACAAAAAAACAGCGACAAGGATATAGGGAATCCTAAAAGAGATGCACCATTGGTGCTATAAAAACGTGTTTGATTAAGAAACATAAAGGTAAAGTACTCACCAAGGGTGGAGTTTTCTCCCTTAGGGAGACCCTAAGGGTGAAATATCCCAAAGGAAGAATAGTATTAAAAACGTGGATTGAACATTTGAAAATAGTAAAAAAGCAATAAAACAAAGCGTTATAATTTTTAATTGCAAAATAAAAAAAAGTTTTTTTTTCGGATTTTTGTACAAAAAAAAACACTTTTTGTACAAAAAAAAACACTTTTTTTACAAAAAAAAACATTTTTTGCTTAAATTATACGAATTTTTGTTTTTTCGCCAGTATTTTTCACATGTTAGAGTAACAAAATAGCTTTAATCGCAATCAGGCGCCACTTTTATGTACTCAAACAAAGGTGTACAATTACAGAATGCATAAAAATATGGAACAGGATCATTTTACTTGCCTATAAAAAAACTATAAACATACGTAAAGCGACAATAAAAAACATACCGGTAAAGCTTTCTAAGGGATTAAATGACACATTTATTAGTAAAGGCTTTATACCTAGATTTGCACAAAGTATTTTAACTGAAGGATTTGGTTCTTTGCGAGAAAACATGACATGAGGCAATGGATGCTAATTATTTGCATTAGCGTATAATATTTCGTGCTTTAAAAACGTTTAATAATACGAAAATGTGTAATTTTAGTACACTTGGGTCAATATATTCAAACATAACACGATAAATGGTGTTAATACACATGTGTTAATGTTTCTTTTTTAACATTTATATTTTTTATAGCATATAAAAACAGATAAAGACTTTTATTTTACATAACAGGGTTTTTTATATTTTATAGGTCGAAAAAAATTTCTCTTTTATATATAATTTAAAATAAAAAAAAGTTTATTGTATTTGAAAAAATACCTATAGTTTAGCTTTAGCACATATATACGATATACAAGCAATTTTTATCCTACAAATAAACTAATCGTTTAAATGTTGTTAAAATTAATGCTGATTGTAAAACATAACGTGAAAGCAGCCTAAACGTGAAAATTTGTCACACGACCAGGCACACAACGACTGCACAACGTTTGCAAAGCTATTGTTGCGTTTTATATATGTAAATAAAAAATCCACATTGTTTTTTAAGTTTTTCCATGTTAGCCGTAGTAAGTGCTTTAATTTCAGTTTTTCTTTTTTGTAATACACATTATTACACATTTGTAAAGCGGGTTTTGAGAGTATGGCTATGTTAATGCAAAAAAAAAAAACACCAAAATATTTTTTTATGAACTTTAACATTTGAAGAGTTTATTGTAAAATAGTATACTTGGGCAAATCTTTAGATATATTACAACATTTGTGTGCATTTTTATAACAGTTTTTATATAATATCATTTTATTTTTAGGAAAATGTATTTTATTAAAAAAAACATATAAATTCTAGGAATACATTAGAAGAAAAAAGAGCAATACACAGTTTTAAAAACACAGACCAAATTTTTAGTAACGCAAATAAGTTATATATACTTGACAAATTAATATTTTATAATTGTACAAGTGGACTATGCAGAACAAAGAAGCAATTAAAAAAGTAAAGCTTTAGACTATATAATAGTTTTAACTTGACACATAAATAGTTTTTTACATTTTTCGTATTTATTTACACTTTAAATAAACTAATAATGCAAAAAACATTTTAAAAGACATGATCAGCATGTTTTTGTACTAAAACCTAATGATATGCATTATTATAATTTTTTTAAACATATTTCCAAAAAAGAAAGGTGTTTTTTATCTAAAAAACTAAGTATAGTTAAATCAACAAAGATATCATACGAACCAAATCACGCATTGTGACGCATTAGTATATTTACGTTTACGGGGCAAAGATATATGTACTTAAATTTTACCCCATTTCCTATTTTCACCAAAAACAAAATATATATACAATAACTGGTATAAATGTTAGTGACTTTTTAATTTTTGCTAGTTAAAACAATTTTGCCTGCTTTGACAGGTTAGTATGTGCGTGTGTTTAGGCACAATGTATTTTTTACTGAAGCTTTTCTACTGCAAAAAACTACTATGGCCCTTTATATGTACACAAGACGATATCTAGTGTTTTTTTAGGCCAAAATTCTACTTTTATAATTTTTTTATCTGACAAAATGTTTACAACGGCATATGCACATACAAATACTTATGAAAAATGTACATAACCTCATAAATTTACAAACATACCTTTTTTTTGCCGAAGTAATGCAAAGCGACTAGTTTTCTTTTGTAAATTAACACATGTTTTTGATTTTGCATTGTAAAACTAAACAGACATATAACATTTTTGTAAAAATATCTGTATATCTCTTATAGTCTGTAATAGTAAAGTAAAAATAACACTTATTTTTCACAGCTTAACTATCAACACCTGCACACTAACTACACAGAGTATGATTACAAACCGTACTGCATACCGGACCAGCATTTTGTTACAATTTGCATACAGAAAATGAATTACAAAAAAAAGTAATTGGGACACAGATCTGTACAACATCGCAATGATGTGAATTTATTAACAAGACTACTGTCACATTAAGTTGTGTGGAGTAAAAAATTTTAGTGACTATATAATTTATTGAAATGTGGCTCAAAAAGCATTTTTGTACAAAAGACTATAATTGTTTACAAAAAATATAGTTTTTTTAAATTACACAAATGGATGTTTTTTTTCTACAAAACCAAATTAAAAATATAGTTTTTTATAAGCTTAAATCTTACTAAAAGCTTCTGACTAGTTACACGTGCAATGAAAAAAAAACGGGAACGGTATTTTTCCGCGTTGCATTTGCTTTAATGCCACCCGAAATCATTCAACATCAACAAATAAAATTAAACACAAAATAATGTGAAGTAAAATCAGCATTTGTCAAATTTTTAGGGTTGTAAACTTGTAATTATTTTTATACAGCGGAAGTTCTAATTAGGCCTTTCAGATTTTTCAAAATATATAACTTTTATAAATTTATGGTTTTTAAGTTGGTAAACTAATAATTCGGGCAACAAAACTTGTAATTACGACAGTAAGAAGATGGCAAACGGGCTTTTTATTGCATTACATGACCGATATTTTGTCATAAAAAATATATCCTAAGAACGTGTTAGCGTATAATCCGAGTTTGCGTACCTTTTTTGTACAAAAAACAAAGACACTTTTATAAACAAAAAATACTAAACATGTGGTTTGCATTGTTGTAGATTTGCACAACTATGTCTAAAAACAGTGTAAATAAGCGTGTTTGTACTATATTAAGATATACGGCATGCGCTGATCTAAAAAAGTGGTCAAGGCATTAAAACCGGGGCCTCTGGCTATTGAGGCCCGAAAATTTTTTAGAAGAAAACAAAGACTTTTACAAAAAAACAAATTAATGCCTAGTCACCGCAAGCAAGAGCCGTATCCAGGGGGGGGGGTTCTGATTCGCAAGAAATACATCTTTTTGTTCTTTTTGTTCATTGTTTTTTCACAATTATTAATTTGTAAAAAAATAAATGTTTTTTTATGATAATACTAGGTCTTACTAGGTACAGTCATAACCTATGAAAAACGCCAAAACTCGTAAGATCTTGTAAGATGAACTATAGTTACTGATATTATCACTGATTTGTGTAAACAATTATGTTTATGGTATCTTACTAGGTTACCATAATTTATGAAGTAACCCTTGCAGAGCTGTTGCTGTGTCATAAGCCTTGTAGCGCAGCTAACAGCAATACACCCGACTAGATGCTTTATAAATATTTTGCTAGATCGTTTTTGTGCCTGTACGACGTTCTTGTTAATGAAGGTTGAAGCGGTTTACTTTATATGCTAACAGGATGTCAGGTACGGTTATCTAGAGACACTTTGCTGGCAATTGTAAAATTTGCCTACAAAAATGCAGATAAATGTTCCGCGCCAAAACAGTGAATATTTGTTATATCGTGACTAGGAGGCGCAAAAAGGTTATTTTTTTACAAAAACGAATACTAAATATCCAACAGAAAAAAAAAGTAAATACCGAATAATATTGGTTTTTGTAAAAAATACATTGTAAATGCGTTAATTCGTTTTCTTGTTATAGCAGACATCGTTTTGCAATTTTAAGAATGTACGCAAATGTGTAGAAAGCAGTTTATTTATGTTTTTTTGTGTGATCAGGCTTATTAATAAAGTAATATATATTAAAAAATACGCCTGCAACGATTCTTTACGTAAATTTGTTCTGAGCTTTGTTTTAAAAAAACCTGCACTAGAATACTCTTTCGAATCGAGTAGATGTTAACTTAATTGACATTAACCAATTTAGATTTCTTTTTAAAAATTCTGATAAAGGCCCATGTTTCTTTTCACATGAAAATCGAAAAAATACTATCAGTAGTATATAAAAGACAATTATTGCTGTCAAGGATGCCAACGGGTCCGTTAAAAAAACATTAGCTGATTAGTGCTCAGCTTTTAAAAATTGATTTTTAACAATACAAAAAGAATCTTACAAAGGGTAAAGCCGGGTAATTTTCTGTTTGGCAAACTCTAAATATTGTCATCTTCGTGCTGTATATAAATATGTTTGTATCATGAGATATAGGTTTTCTACATCTTTAAAAAGATATAATGCATGATATAATTACATTATTTTGTCGCGTGAAAATTCTTTTCAATAAGTTTTGTAGCATTCTGTAGCTACATAGAAGCCAATATAATTACATGTATTACTTATGTACGCATATATGGCTTCCGCCGTAAGAATTATACTTTTATCCGGGATTAACCGTAAAACACTAATTTTCAAGGCTGCAAAATTTCTAAAAGGTCATAATTGTGCATATTGAAATATATAAGATTATAAAGTTCAAACTCCTGGCAAAATTTTCTTATTGAAATTTCAAGTTGTGTAAATCCTACTAGCATTGAAATAAGTACTTCATATCTAGTTCGATTATTTCCAAATAATATAAGTTCTTTCTTTGAGTATTCAACAACGTATTTTTAAAATTTTTCTTTTGTTTTTGCAGACTTAGTTTAGAACTTTTTTATTCTTCTAGCAATTATCAGAAGAATTTGAATTATATTAGTAAGAGGTAAATTGGATACTCTTCCATTTACATTTGATAATTTTGATTTTCTTCTCCATTACTCTCATTATCAATTATATCACTATTTTTATAGCTGTCAGAGGAAGAGTCTTCTCTTTCGTTATTAATATAGTTTGAGGATTTTATATAAAAAGTATCTATAATTGCTAGATGAGGGCCATGATTAGGCAGAGCTGCATTACAATACTTGTATCTCTTCGTTTTTTTTATACGGCTGCTTCGTCGTTTGTAGTCGCACATACATTGTTATATATATCAATGCATAAATCATGGAACAAAAGACGCACAAGCTCATCAAATTTAACTGCATTTGCCTTAAGCTGAATTTTAAACATTCCTACTGCAACAAATGTAAATGAGATCAGTAGATATATTTAAAAATCTTTTTGACGTGTTATCTGTACACGCGTCAACACATATATTGAAACTTTCTTTTTTAAGTATAATGGCATTTTAAACCCTCTATACTTGGCCTTTTTTTCTTTGTAGAAATTTTTTATGTTTATTCTCTTTGTGTTTTACTTTTTGGAATAGTGTGTTTCATACTTGCAGCATATCCTTGTATTGCAGTTAATGATATTTATTAAGCACAAGCGTAATTCGTGAAATGCAGCGCACTTGGCAAGTACTTCAGGTTGGCCTTTTTTTGATGTGAATTCTTAATATAAACATATTGGTTTTTGTCTTATTTGCAGCTTTATTTACTAAAAAATGCAAAGGCCTCGGGTACACGGATTTTGTTTTGCTTCGCAAATATTTATTCATGCTAAATTCTTTGCAGCTTAAAATCGTTTTGCATCCTTTAAGCTGGCATTCTACCGTTTCTGGCCTTTGTTTAAAAAAATAACAAACATAGGATTTTTTCAACATAGGGGGTATAAAAATTATATAAAAAAAAGAGCAATGAATACTTAAAACGTTTGCAGTATAATGTTTGATATTCTTATGCTTCAATATTAGTACATACAAGCAATAATAGATGCATCTAGGATTACAATAAAGAATGAGAATAAAATTTTTTTTTTAGCGCATAATTTAAACACAAAAAACACTCGTGCTGTAATCTTGCAAAAAACGATGACCAAATTTAAATACATCACCGAATACAGTCTACTTACTGAATAAAAGTATTTCGTCTAACCCTCTAGTACAAAATAAAATTGTAAAACATAAAATTCTTACTAAAAATACTTTTTTATCGCAAGTCAATAATATAAACTCTTATGCTCTTTTAGAACCGTTACATTCCTTTTGAAAAAATATAAAAATATTGTTTGATTGATGATTTGTAGATACCTAGTTAATCTTTTCGTTGACTATTTACTGTTTTATTATACCAATAATTAGACATTTCAAGACCGGATGACACGATAAAGGCACACGGTAAGATATTACCACGCACGATAAGCAAAAAACACAAAGAAAATTGACTTTATACAAAAATAAATGTCAAAAGTATAAAAAAACGCTAGCAAAATGTGCAAGTGCATTACAAGGTGTGTTTAGTTAAGTAGCGGTTTGTTAAAGGTCAGGTGGTGATTCAGATAGGTAAGAAAAGCTAAGAAAAGTACTTTATGATTTTATGGTTACAAATATTGGTATTTATAGGTTTTCTATGTACAAAAACATATCGTGTTGGCTATGTACAGTTTTTTTTTGTAAACAAAATTGTTATTATTTGTTGCGTGCAGTTTTTTCTTCGCCTAAAAAAAAGGCGCCGTGGAAAGTAAGTCTACAGACGTGCCAAAAACGGAAAGCGTGCGATCGTACAATAAAGCAGAATTTTAAGTTTTTATGGACAAGTTGTGTACAGTATAACGCCAGGTAGAAATGATTTTCTGCGTTTGCGCTCAAACAAAGTTGTAAAAGGAAGTCTGGTAAAGGCTATACGCATAAAAGGGCGAATTGTACAAAGTCTAGTGTAACTTGTTACTAGTTTTTCTTGCTATAGAATATTAACCTCTTTTTTTTAGTTTCTTATACATATCATTAAAACGCTTTTAGGCATACAAATATATGGTTTTTTACGCTGTTAAGATTTCTGCGTGCAATAAAAGTACAGCTGTTCTTGGATGGCGTGTCTTGTTTTTCTTTTATATGAAAACCCGAAGTGATAATTCTTTTTATTAAAACGAAAATACTTTAAAGAAGTTTTCGTCAATATTTTACAGCCTGCTCATTTATTAAAGCATATTTTCTACATAGTATGTTTTGCCGAAAGTAAATATGGCACTACTGATTTGTTACTTTGAAAGGGTATTTTCTACTTAATCGATAGTGATATGCCTGCGACGCTGATGCCGTGCATACGGTTGACGGCGATACTTCGCAATGAGCGCATGTCGTTTACTACCACATTGTTTTTTGCAACACATGCGCAAAATGGACTGCTGTAAGTATGTGTTTTTTTAGAATATCATTTGTAAAAAACAAAGCGGCACAAGTATCATTAGTTATTATACCAACTGTTACAAGCTACATTTTGTTAACATAACAAGTTGTTGACACGCTGCAAACAACGTATATACTGTAATCAATACGCCTTTTGCAACAAATAATTGTATTACTAGAACGTCAAAAAACTTTGTTAGAAAAAAAAAAAATTATCTTCACAAGTAAAAGAGGTTTAAACTTTTAAAAGCCTAACCACTACGAAAAAGCGAAATAAATGCTTTTGCAGACAATTTTGAGCGCGTTATTTTTCAGGGGTTTTTCGGTCTAGTTTATGTACGGAAAAAAGCAACCTATAAATTACCAATTATAGATTTGTGTAAATAAATATACATTTACACAAAATAAAATAGTTTGAGTACATTTTTAAAAGTTTTCAAAAATACGGACAACCCCTTTTCACTTAACAAGTTTTTTTTTGAGCGGACTCTCACTAGAAAAAAATTGGGATACTACTTCTGTATGCAGGTACATGTAAAAGCCAATGCAATAGAGATAAACAGTTAAAAGCAGCATAAATTGTATTATAGTAGTTTAAAAGACATTTAAATCATGCTCGTTGCAACATCTTATTGACTTTAAACAATTTTTTAGATAATACAATTTTGTTTATCTTATATAGAAAAAAAGTTATAGATCATATATTTTATATCAATAATAAATAATAAGTAAACAATTTGCATTTTTCTTTTGCAAGATTAATATTACACAAGCTTTTTTACGCCATCGCAAATTGTATTTATACAAATGTAAACAAAAAACGAATGATACATGTTATGACAAAAAAGCTTGTATAAGATTTGAACTGATTCTAATCAAAGTAAAACGCTAGATGTAGCACTTTTGCATGTAAATTGGACTACTGCGCAGTTTGGGTTTAAACCGGAAGAAGCAGAGCCTAATTTTATCGAGCATAACCGGACCGGAAGCACAAAAAACCGGACCGGAACGACAATTACACCGAAATCTAATTTGTACACACATACTTAGTATATCCGACTTCTGGGTAACTACATGTGTCAAATTAGAGCAAAAAGCAAACATTATAAAATACAAAATACAGAAGTAATACATATTCCTAGCAAAAAAAAAGTGCAACGATGCAGGTATTACTCTTAACCGCATAAACAAAGGGTTTTTTGTGTACCATGTGTTCTTTTAGTTGCTTAGTGTATGTATACAATTTCATAACCTATTCATATTAAAACCGTATATTTGGATTCACTATAGTTAACAACAAGTCGTAAAATGTATTGTTTTTTATACAATGGTAATTTTTTACGTCTGTACAAAATTCACGTATTTTTTTAACCGTCAGGGCTTTTAGTTTACCATAGCAAAAAATTTTATCCATAGTGTCCTCTTTGGATAAATTTTACCTATGTGATTTTTGGACTTAAATAACCCCAAAAACAATTATCGTTAAAAAGGGCAAAAAAGGCATGGAATAATAGAGCTTACGAAAATTTTACGTACTATGGTAAAACACACTTTTACCATAGAGAAAATTTACTATAGGGGAAAATACATTTTTACCATAGACAAATCAAATACATGCCCTAAGAAAGATTTTAGCCTACACAAAACAGAATTACACATAACTTGTTTAGAACGTATAAAACGTAAATGTTTTAACACATAAAAAATGCAAATATTTTGTAAACGTACACATGTATACTAACAATATCACGGATACCGAATCTATAAGATTGTACAAATAATAAATGTGTGTATATCATATACATGCTTTATCCATAGGTGTGTAACAAACCACACATTTTGTATGTTTATTTTTTGTTTTTACATACACTTCTTTGTGTTTTCCACTTTAAATGTTTAATATCTGGCAAAAAGTGGCGCATACTTTTTTTAATTAGCACACGTCTTTTTTTAATTGCAATTTTCTATGCATTACACAAAGGTGATGCACTTATATAGATTAAGTATCTATTTTTTAATATTGCGATTTTTCTATTTAAACGCAAGCTTGTACAGTTATATTGCATTTTATCCAAAAACAATATGTAAAGGCGTACTGAACAATTATTTTTGTTTATTTTTTCATTTCATGTTTTAAATCTTAGTGAATACTGCAAACTTGTAACTTTTATTATCACTTAACATTTATACAATAGGTAAAATTAATAGCCAAACATATTTAAAAGACAACATCAAAAATGTTCAAGCAAAGATTAAAAAACATAGCCAGGGGTATTGCGTTGTAATAATGAGGTAGATTTTGCAGATATATATCTAATATTTTCATTTTTGTGCATCAACGACAAAATGCATATCATTATGGCACAAAAAAAACATGGTATTCAATACTTAAAACATAAAAAACTGCTAAAATTTACGTTTTGCGAATCGTTAAACTATTGGTCTTGTAAAAAGGAAAATGTTAAATTGCGCTAGTTAACCGTGTATAGTACATGCAGTACAAAAACTGGATCATATAGTTTTTTTTTGTGCAATTCCACATGATTTAGAGTAAATAAATACTTTTAACAATCCTTAATTGGGCCATATCAGTGCATAATAATTTCTTGTTGTTTAATAATTACATTGTTGAAAAGATTTTTTATTGGAATTTCGTAAAAAAATTGCAAAAAAAAACATGAAAAAACCATTGTATTACAAATAAAGTATATTTTTTGTCACAAAAACGTATTATAGTGATTCCTTTTAAATTACAACCGATTTTTTTATAACTACCGGTTAACATTGTTGTACATGCACTGTAAGTCAAAATGTTAAAAGATTTTAAAAATATACTTATTAACGTAAAATTTTTGATTAGCCTCATTTAAGAGTTTTTTTTGGTTTTAAATAATTACTAAAACACAAAAAACAATGATGTATGTTGAATAAAAAGTATTACATATATAGTAAAAACTAGTAAAGGGGCATTTTATAAAACATAATTAATTTTTGACGGCATAGATTTTTTTCTATAGATTCAGTACTTTTGTCAAAAAAATAAAGTCCATAACCGGCCCGGACCAGACTGAAGTCCCATCCTGTCCGGCGCGATTCATAACCTAACCTGGCAGGTTCATATTCAGATCTAGCTATGCTAGCAAAAACCTTGTTTTATATACAAGTATTAGTCACATTAACTATTATCATGTTTTAGAAAACCTTTCTGCAATTAGCAAACGCGAAAAATACACACTGGATATTTTTTTTTTTTTTCACTGATAGTAACACTTGCAGTAAATTTAAAAACCGTTATTTAATATTATTTATATATTTTTCAAAAGCAAGCCTTTTATATAATAGCCTAAAAAACACAAAAACACAAAAACACCGGTTTTACAAACTGCGTTCACAGCTTCTTTTAGCTTTTTATAGCACGATTTATCACTTTGCAAATATGAATTCAATGTATGTGCAGGTTTTCAACATATAATGGTAAAAATTGCGATTTAAGTCTACTTGAAACATATTTAGAAATGAATACATGCTGATTAAATTATAAAATTCTACAAAAGCATTTTTATAGTATTGCGGTAAAAAGTTTCGACGTCTATTCAACAAGAATTTGCATTATTTTGTGTTAAAACTGCTTTTACATAGTGTATATGTAACCGAAATTGCAAAAATACCATTTGTACATGGTCGTACAGTTACTTCTTGCATTTATACGACAAATTCTAGTTTTGGGAACTAAACTCTATGCGTTGCCCTATCCTTGGTATGTCAAACTTCTTATTTGAATGTTGTTTATTGATATCTAATAGTCTTTTAAATTTCCGCCATAACAAATTACGTAATTTTTTTTGTTAAAGTTTAGCTGTTTAGGCAAATTAGAATAGAAGTATAAAATTTAAATCAAAAACTGGATTTGTTTACTCCAGACCACTATAAAAAGTTCAAAAATTAGAAAAGGGAGCCACAAAAAAAAAAGTGGCCCGGGCCTACTGCAATGTATATTTGCTTTCTGGTAGTCGAACAATAAATCGTAAATTATAAGCATAGAAGTAATAGTATATTTGATACATTAAATCGTATATAAAAAAAAATAAAAATCTAATAAAATCCAATAACTTTTAAAAAACTTATACTTCTAACTCGATTAAATTCAATCTTTTTTCTAATCGTAAAAGTTGATGCATATATATTGCGAGATATATATTCTATTCTTTTATTTTTCTTAAAACTAAGGCCATGTCCAGTTTTTTCTCTATAGGGATTTCACTATAGTGAATAATCAGTATAGAGATTTTATTTTTTTATTTTTTTCATGTTCGAA
>JAQFYM010000912.1:0-45357 GCA_034694785.1 Agrenia bidenticulata
GGATCTGTACTTTATTACAATAATAATGTAATGTGGTCCGTCTCATGAAATAAATAATAATAATAATAATAATATAATTCGATTGTGGTTGGAGAAGAATTTTGAACGGTTTACGATTAACTTTAAATCTATGAAAGAAATTTGAAGTGTTACAAAAAATTAATAATCACAATTAATTTTAATAATTAATAGAATCGCCTACCGAAAGTTTTCACTTCACCCCAAATAAATATAGAAACGCCGCGAATTCTAAACCTTGTAGTCCCTAAAATTATTTTTTGTTTTGATTTTTTACTATTATTCAAAACAAAGTTGGAAAAGTTTACACGATCGTGTGTCACTGTCACTGTGTCGTCTTTTCCGAGTACTTTACCATGTACAATTAAAATTCAAAGCTTTCAACGTTAAGTTTTCACTCCGACATAACTGGAGTAAATAATTAGAATGGAAACGACAAACAAAAAGTGTTTGATTTGTTACGAAGATGTACCAGATTGGATTTGTCGTACTAGCTTATCAGTCGAGAAAAATAAACTCTCTGAAAACCTTGGTGCTGTCTTCGTCCTCCGGAAATTGCTCGGGATACCTTCATCGGTTTGTGAAAAATTCTTGAGAAATGCTGGAAATCCTTCAGAATGGATAAGCACTTGTTCCAGATGCGAGCTTCGAGTAGAGGATGCAATTTTCATCAATTCTCAAATTAATAAACTTACTGAGAAACTGGATGCATTTTCAAAAGAGATTCGTAAGGAGATCAAGGACACACAAACCTACGAGCCGATTTCCGACTCTTCACAATCAGAACTTGAATTAGTTAATGTAACGAGGGAAGCTCGGGAATATGTCATACATTCTCATTATTCTCAGGCTGATGTCGAAGGTGGTAAGTTAAAGTTGTTTGTTTACTAAGTTTAATGTAAACTTCAATCCACCGTCACTGACTTCTTAGTAAGTTATAATATTGGAATTTTTAGGTCTCCTGTTTTCCGATGTGACTATCAAGTACGAAGTTGATTTGGGAGATTCAATTCCCGAAGGTTTTGATGAGGAAGATCTTAGCGGTGCTGAACTTGATCGAAATGAGTGCGAAGAATCTAATCATGGTCAGTCAGAATATGCTAAACCTCTGCGAACCCCGTCCACCTCCAAGAAAGGTATTAAGATATAGATGAATGTATAATGTACAGATGCTTGGTTAAAGTATATATGAAAGACTGAAATAATCGCCTATCTTGTATTGTATTTGGATAATAGACTCTGAAAAATCTTTTGAGTGTACGATTTGCAATGAATCTTTTGGTACGTCAGATGAATTCGTAGATCACCGACGAAAATATCACGATGATCTAAGACGGAAAGCCAATGCTACTGGAGAGTGTGAATTTTGTGGAAAGAAGTATAGACTGGCCAACTCTCTTCGTGGTCACCGACTCAGCGCTCATAATGCCCGTTTCCACTACGCTAGCAATGTTAGTGTAGAAAACGTCCGTATCGTTCGGGATACTCCAAAGACTCAAAAGCACTCACAGAAAATTGATACGGATGATTTAGTTGTCGAAGGTATTCCTGAGGAAGATTCTGCCAGGCCTGAAGTTATTGAGAAGGAAATTATCGAATCGGATAAGAGTAACCGGAGTAACCCCGACTGTCCCAAACACCCACTATATGATGTGATCTCTCTGAAAGGTATGCATAAATGTAGGTACTCAATGTACACCGTACACGTACAGATGCTTAGTTAGAGCAGATAAAACAACTCATTACAGTAGTGAGTAGAGTTTATACTTTACTCTTGTATTTTGTTTTTTAGATTCTGGAAAAGAATTCGATTGTTCGATTTGTAATGCATCTTTTAAGACGTTAGATGAATTCACAGTCCACCGACGAGAATATCACGACGACTTGAGACGGAAGGCCAATGCTACTGGAGAGTGTGAATTTTGTGGAAAGAAATATAAACTGGCCAACTCACTTCGTGCTCACAGACTCAGCGCTCATAATGCTCGATTCTTCTACGCTAGCAATGTTAGTGTAGAAAACGTCCGTATCGTTAAGGATACTCCAAAAATTGTTCAAAAGCACTCACAGAAAATTGATACGGATGATTTGATTCCTGAAGATTTTCCTTCTGACAGGGATGAACTTATTCAAAATGAAATCATCGAATCGAATAAGAGTAACTCCAAATGTGCCAAACCCCCACTAAACAGAGTGATCTCTCTGAAAGGTATACATGAATGTACGCGTACAGATGCTTAGTTAAAGCAGACAAAGTATAATTAAAAAACCCATTAAACTTTTCTCTTTTATTTGTTTTTAAGGTTCTGGAAAACCTTTTGAGTGCTCAATTTGCAAAGAGTCTTTTACGACGTTAGTTGAATTTACAGGCCACCGACGGCAATATCACGACCATTTGAGACGGAAGGCCAATGCTTCTGGAGAGTGTGAATTTTGTGGAAAGAAATATAAATTGCCAAACTCACTTCGTGCTCACAGACTCAGCGCTCATAATGCTCGTTTCTTCTACGCAGTCAATGAGTCAATAAGGGGAAATGGGTCCGAAAATAAAAAGCGCAGCTCAGCAAGGATTTTGCATAAGAAGAGCAAAGGAAAAGTTGTACAATATACAGAAGAAGAAATGGATAGTGCAGAATGTTCTGACAGGAGTAACGAATGGGTTCCAGAAATGCAAAACAATGGTAATTAATTTGAAAAATTACCACCTACGAATTTTGAAGCACATATTTAAGTTAGTTTTCTTCACACTTTTACAGTTAACAGTGATATGGAACCCGAAACAAGGATAAAGCCACGAAAGCTCACAAAAGCACTTCAGGTCGTTCAATGCGAAAAATGTCCAGAAAAATTCAAATCCAAAGGACTGCTATATTCTCATTTAGCAAAATGCCATGAAATCAAAATCAAGGAGTTCAAATGTACTATTTGCAATCATGGTATTACTTTTTCATTTGTATTAAAATTATATTTCCAGCACCATTTAGCTTGTATAACGAGGTGGTTTTTTAACTAGAGTCAAGAACTAAATCAAGCTTACAAGTGCACATTCAATCACACACGGGTGATCGGCCTTACGTTTGTGAAATATGTAGTAAAACATTTACCAGTAAGTATTATCTCAGATGGCACACTACGAAAGAACACTCGGACGAATCAAAACCGAACCCATTCAGCTGTAACCAATGCAACAAAATATGTTCTAATATCTACACCCTTCGTAACCATAAAAGGACAAAACACGAAAAAATATATAAACGTATTTGTCATGTCTGTGGAGCAGGATTCCAAAATGATCATCATATGAAAACACATATGTATTCGCATACAAAGGAAAAGCCAAACAAGTGCCCATATCCTGAGTGTGAAGCAGCGTATTCTCAACAACATTCCTTAAATAGCCATATCCGAGCGCAGCACACGAAGGAAAAACCATTTAAATGTTCACACTGCAGCAAAAGTAAATTTAAGGTTTAATTCTCACCAGTAGATTTGAACTTATATTTGTAACTAATCGTTTTTTCAGGATTTGGAGACTGTCATGTCAGACAAAAACATGAGAAATCTGTTCATTCCGACAACCGTCCATTCAAATGCGAAATGTGTGAGAAGACATTTTCAGTGAGACCTTATCTTCTTAGTCACATGAAGAGTCATAATAATAAGAATCCTAGTTCAATTTCTAAGACTAGAAAATATTTGAAAGACAACTTGAAGGAGACAGTGACCACTACTCAAAACATGGAGTCTGCCATACTAAATTTAAATGCACCTTCTTCATCGCCTGCTTCTGACAGAATAATGAATGAATCAGGGTTCTTGGAAAATCAAAATGATGTACTACACAGATTTCCTCATACTGATTATATTAATGTGAGTAATTTGCCGGTTTTAGAATCTGTGCCTATCGATGCTCATGAAGTTTTCGTTCCTTTCTAGTTTATCTCTGAAAATGTATGGGTAACTTAATCTAACCTCATTTATTTGATAGCGGACGGTGCAAAATATTTTTTTTAATCTGAACCGCTTGAAATAAAAATTGAAAATCAAGTTAGGTAGTTATAAATTTAATACGATTTATATACAAATCTCAACTAATTTCTGTAAGTCTACTTTTAAAATAGTTTCTAGAAAGTATGGTCATTCTTAAGATCTCAGAGAACAGAGGCTGACTATAAATATTCTTAAAAACTTAAGATCACCTTCCTTTGCGATTAAATGCATTTATTTCAACAAAATGAACAATTGAGAAGTTTACACTATTTGCTCTAGTATTCCATTTCGGGTAATCTTCATTAAACGTAAGACAATTGTAATCGTAAATAGTCATGAAATTTTGTAGTTATCTGATTATCCCATTATTTTATTGAAGAAATCATAATTATTTCGAACCTAATAACAATCCTGAACTTAGGCTGCTAATCTATTTGTAGTCTGTCGCTTTCTGCACCGAAATCCACCCAAGTCTTCAAAGCACTCCGAGCCAGGGTTGCATTTAACAATCGTGTCCTGTCCAAGGTGAAAAGATCCACAAAAGTATTCATCCGGACTTACACATCTGCGATAATTCGTATTAAACTGGATCCTTGGCTCGGGGCATTGGCAAGTCCAATTCATGCAGACAAGACCAGCAAAATTGTTACAGATTTCCAAGGGAGTCTCATCTGATACGGGGGTTTTGTTGCATTCAGATTCAAAATCCAGTAGACATCGGCTCCCTGCTGTAGGAGAATATCCCGTGCTGCACTGACATGTAAATGAAGTCATGTTGGGGTCCTCCTTCTTACAAACAGATTTTCCTGTACATGGATCCTCCTCATCAGAATTGCAAAAGCTTCCAATTCTACCAACACACTTCTTTGTCTCCGGACTATAAATCTGTCTCATTGGATGTTGGCACTTGTAAATTCCATTGATACATTTAAGTCTCTGTATGTGTATAGTTTTTTCGTCCAACTTACTCGGGACGTTAGGAAAGCAAGGTTTCCCAAAATATCCAGGCTGGCACTTCCCATCCACCTCAATAAAGTCAGATTTGCACTGACAAGTCATATTGGAAATTTTGGAGCAGTAAGCATTCCGTGCACAGTTATAATTCGTAATGCAAGGCCCATTCACTGGGGAAACGCAAAGTTGGATTTCATCATTAAACTCTCCGTCGTTAGGGCAAAGGCAAACCCCGGTTGATGAGCAATATAGTTGGTTGACATTTTGATTCAAACATTTTTTCGAAACTGCACAACTTTCTTCGAAATTTGGGAGCAGGATACATCTTTTCAGACTGGGCTCAAAGAAGTGCGTCTCGTTTTGGATACAAACGCATCTGTCTATGCAGGTAACAGTATTTTCATAATCCGGACATTGCTTCGTCGTGTAACTAGAGAGCGGCTCAAACATTCGCGAACATCGGTCCCCAAACTGCAAAACACACGAAGTTTTGGCATGACCCTCAGAAAATCGTCCCAGGATGCATTCCTTGCAAGTTTTCTTCAAACATTTCTGACCCTGGGCTTCACAATCCGAGTCTTCTTCACAAAAGTCTCCAGAGTCGTATATCTCCGGAATGCATTTTCTGAAGGAGAACTGAGTGGTGAGGAAGCCTTTATTACACATGCAGGTCCCTTCTCCACTACATTCCGAATTTTTGGGACACTTGTGCCACAAGTTATAGACAAGGTTGTTGGCAACGTGAGATTTCCATCCACAAGATGATCCGTCGTTGTGAAAAACGGTGCAGGGTTGATTAGGGCTAGGAACGTAGCCTTGCAGACAGTGACACAGTCCGTTAGCGCAGTAGTCATAACCTTCTTCACTTGGACATTGCTCAATGGATGTACATTTTCGAAAGAAACTTGCTTCCAAGTTTGAAAAGTTTGAGAAGAATAAAATTAGCACAAGGATTAACATGCTTTTGAATTCTTTGATACAGTTGAGGAAAATTTTTTGTGAAATGCTAGTTGGTATATAATTAGGTGGAAAAAACGTTATTTTATTACAGCTATCGATAGCCTTAGTTTAACCAGGTTGGATAAAAATCGTCGATTGAATAAATATTCAAATTCAAGTATCGTCGATTTAATGAAAATGCAAATTTGATTTGACTCGTTTCAAAATGAAGCAAGCGTATATCTTCAACAGAATCAATAAGGCATTGTTTTTTTAAAGAAGAGCAGATGTGGATGCTGATGAAAGATTAGCCTAGTTAAATGTTAAATATGATGATGATGAGAAATGATACGTCTGGATCTGGCTGGAGGATTTAATAAGAAAGTCAAATGAAGATCATTTGCATGTTGACAATATGGAATTAGGAAAATATATAATTGGATAACTTTTTTTCATATGAGCATTATGAGCCGCTGGTATTATGCAAGTGGTGGCATCACAGAAGTTAAGTAGACACTCCACAGCCAGTTAAATAAAATGACAAGAGCATTTTACATGATATGGCTCGTATATTAGTGAGTTTGTAAAGAGTCATTTAAAATCGTCTCTATCTTGAGGTGTATCATTTAAAAAGTGATTAATAGATTAAGGGGCTTTTCCGTTTTTCAGTATGCCCAAGCAAGGTAGGGTCAATCATCAATGTAACTGTGTACAAAAATACTTTTATAAGCCAAATTTAGACGATTTGGAAAATTCTGCTATTTTGGATATTTTGAAAATGATCTGCTACTTCGAGATGAACGCAGCTTAAAAAAGGATACTCGTATGTATGTTCTCTGTACTCTTTATGCATTTATGATTTACACTAGGTCATATTTATTTTGCAAAATGGTGAACAAAACATTTAAAAAAGTATAACCGGAAATTTAAAAAAGTTTGACATTCTTTGTACTCACTTAAATTAGATTTAACTAATTACTTTAATTCATCCCAGGTATTTTAATACGAATAGAAATGCTGTATTGACGAATACCCTTCCTTCACAATTAATGCTAAACGAATGGGTTTTTTTTTCTCGAATTAACTGCATGGTGAAATAGGTTATCTTGTGTTCAAGGAATTCAATTCAGTTCAAGGAATGTGTGGATTTATTACTTGAAAATTATTGTTAAAACAAGGGCTTTAAACGGATACTAAAAGTCAGCAGTATGAATCAGATCTAGTTTCCTGTGCTTAAATTTTACCGATAAAGGGGCGTAGATTTGTATACTTATAGAATATCAACAGGTCCAGGTTATAGGTTCTAAAAGTCAACATTAAAAACATGATTACAAATCGCATCGGCAAAAACAAATGGTTTCAAGTCTGCAAAACGGTGGACAACTCTCGATGAATTCCATTCAGTTCTTGGATTTTCTGTGCCAACTGAGAATTCAAGGCTTCCAAAACTTTTTTCTGCGAGTCTTGGGTGCCCAATGCGGCTTCGAGTTGCTCCTGCACTTGATTCAATGTCGCTCTGAGGATATCGTTCTCCTAGAAAGTAGCAAAATATATATTATTTTTTTCAAAATTCCTATGATTTTCAAAATCTTTAGCAACTAAATTCCAAGGTTAGTCTACCTTGACTGAATCATTGTTGTTAAACTCTTTGGACGAGTCTCTCAAAATTCGGATCTCCTCCTCCTTTCCCTTCAGCGTTTGGGAATAATATTCTACCCGCTCTCTCAGCATTCCAATCTCTTTCCGGATCTCAGCCGCAGCGTCAGAGTCCCCGCGGGCGGCTTCAGCCTCAAGCGTTCGCTGCTTGAGACGCTGATTCTCTTCCTTGTAGGCCTGAAGCTGGCGCTTCCATTCTTCCACATTGGCCGTGCTTTCCTGAAGAGCTGCAGTCAGTCGGGCATTGTTATTCTTTAGAGTTGAGAGCTCCACTTCCCATTTCTTGGCGTTTGCCGAGCTGGACATATGTGCGAAAAAAATTTGTGTAACGAGCTGTCATATTGTTTGCACAATTTTATGCATCTACATGCACATAGAGATTTTTAGTTATTCCCTTGACGAAAAATAACGCCTCCAATGGAAACGGGGGTTCTAAAATTCCATTATTCATGAAACAAGAGCTCGGTTATGATCATAGAAAATGGTATATGAGAACAAGATGCAATCTATCTAGAGATGAGAGATTGAGATGAGAAATTCCAGTTGAATCTTATTCCTATGGAATGAAATAAAGTAAAGAAAATGGATAGTAAACAAAGCCTTGTGAATTCCTCCTATCTTACACTAGAAGGGCCTAAATGTGCCATAAACTCGAAATAAGAATCTAAGGACACAAAAAATGCACGTCCTCATCCAACCCAATCTTATATCTCGTATTTTTGGGAGATACAGGAGTCCTCTAAAATAAACATTATGTTCCCTGCGTGTGTGTAATTTCAGAAAACAAACAACCCGGAACTGGGTGTTTTTGTGGACATAAGAATCAACAATACCATCAACCCCTTGTTCTAGAGCCTAGTAGTCTTGTCTTTTAGCTTTTCTACACTGGTATAAGTATCTAGGAAATAAAATAAAAAGTGGTACGTAAGAACTACCAGGGTTGGCAAAAATAACATATTTCTCAATTTACAGAAACACCTCCGGCTCTATTCTCTAGCCAGCATGCACCCTCTTGACCTGGGCCAGCCTAATAGGCTCAACTTTGATGATCCTGGTTTAGCAACCCTGGTCAGGAACTCACCTCTGTGCGAGAGCCAGTCTCAGTCGTTCATTCTCATATTTGAGTTGAGCCTCTGGAGATTTGTCCTGACGGCCAAGAGTCCCATGCTTCGGACTGTCGATGCAGTTTCCTCCGATACCCGGGCATTTGGACAAAAGCGGAGAGCCCATTTTCATTAAAGAATTCGCATTTGCGTCACTCATAATCATCCCACCCCCACCTCCTCCACCACTACCATCAGCATCACATCCATCTGGGATTTGACCCCCGGACCCTTGCTGACCTCCACCATGATGACCATTCTGAAGCTGGGATGCGGCTGAGAGGAGGGCGCTTTGTGTTTGAAGTCCTTGAAGTATCTGATTCCGTTGGAGGAGAGGGCTGGCTGTTAAACTTGGTGGAGGTATCGTCGCATTCGTTATATTGGATAGGGCTGATTGCTGGAATTGCTGTTTATTCCCCCCGGAGGTTCTTAAGCACGCTTCTTTTATCTCCTGGAACTGCTCGAAGAACTATGTAGTGGGAGAGAGTCGTAAAAAAGTGAGTTAGATAAGCCTGGTGATTACAAGTCATGTGATAATGAAATACGATGATAAGCTATGGGAGCTTCTGAGCTTTCCGAAGCTTCAACGTACCTCTCTAATATATACACGAGCTCAAAAATTCTTTGGGATAAATCTACGTCGAGAGAAAGAGTTAACAATTTCGCACATTATCATCCCACCGCAAAAAAGTACTTAATCTCTGTCTTAGCCTTGGGGAAAATATGGAATCGGTGGTATTTCCGTGTTTAAGAGAAAAAACCCAGTAAAGCTAACCATTTAAAGTTAGAAAAAATACAGAGACATAGAGATGGAGTAAGATTTTAGGAAATCTGGAAAGTTTTATCGAACAAGAAGAGCTTGGGGGGAGAGAGTCATTCTTTTTGCTCGGAAGTGGAAAAAAGCTATTTAGAAAGAAGACATTACACTTGGAAATCAGTTCTGGTCCGCTTGTGTTCTACTAAATTTCGGAGCTCGGAATAAGATACTGTCTCTTCCTAGTTTCTAAAAGCATAATCTATATATATCGGTAGCATGCATAGCCAGGCCTATTAGAAAAATACTGGGTGTTCTCCAGGGCACTTGTGTCTCTTTCGGGAGTCTAACATCTGCATTTTATGTTTTAGGAGTCGCATTCAAGAGATTCCCTTTCACTCTTAAGGAACATAAATATGTGCGTAAAAGATAAAGACGCCTCCTACAAGGCAAATGGATGGAAACTGGAAACTCTGGAAACTATATCCATGGAATGAGTCCAGGCACAAAGGGGATTCAGAACTTGATACAAACTGTTGGGCTTTTTAAACCATAGTATTTTATTTGGAAACACCTCTTCTGTTGTTTCTAAATTCTGGGAAACCTTGGGACATCTATCTCAGGCTTTTTATTATTTTATAACTAACGTTGTACATTAACTATTTTAGGCTTCTTTTTTAAGACAAGTAAACCAGGTCCAGAGGCGAAATTGGTAAACTTGTCCTGGAGCCTTCATGATTTTAATGACTAAATAATAAGTTCAAATATGAAGCTACTGAGCTTTTCCAAGCCCTCCCAAAATGACAAGCTTTCAAAATAATTACTTTACAAAATTGAAACTAATTACACCCACTAGTTTTGTAGTTTTTAATCTCAGTTCATCAATATTAATATTAAAATTCCCAATTCCTCCTAGTAATTCGAGTCCTAGCGTTTCCTTTGACTTACTTCCCATGACAAAATCACGAAATAAATTGATACTTTCCTCCTACACATTATCATACCCAGAAATAACTAAGCTATTACGTAGCAGTTTAAAAAAGAGGCGGATAGGAAGGCGGACAAGTTGACACATACAATAGCTTAAAATTCTTGTAAATCCATCCTCAGCTTCCCCACTGCTTTCTCTACAGGAGACTCGGGAACGTTTCTTTTATACTCTCTCCCCTAATAAAACAGGGTTTTAGTAATTTCCTCTTTCTATTGAAATCGAAAATACTTTGTGAACTGAAAAACAAAGCCAGCCTTGATCAAAGGACACTCAAAGTTTCAAACCACCATACCAAACCATTCAAAAATTGAGAACTTCCAAATTGGAAACATATGCGTAGGACCACCCCGCAAATGAAATCTTTTTTTCAAAACCCTGCATTTTTCAGAGAAGGTGGCTCATTTTCAAAATTTCCAATCCCAATGTAATAAATTACTGTAGTATGGAAAAAAGACAAGACTCACTTTATTTAACTCGTTCTCTGAAGGGAAGCCCAGGCCGTACACCGTGTTCGCCCGTACGTCTGACCATTGTCCGAATTTTTGGGAAGTCTTGGTAAAATTCATCCCTGGTGTCACCGTGCTATTGATCACTGCCTGTGAGGGATATTTACAAATAGATATTCACACAATTCTTTGGCAGATGGGATTTATCACTTGGATTTTCAGAGGAGTTCTCAGAATGACAAGATATTCCATCTATTTATCTTTGTACATATTCATTCGTATGTAGATTGTGAGCCTATGTGAGGATTGATACAACAGCAAGCGCTTCTAAAATGGTTTGAACCGAAATGTATGTATTTTTTATATTGTCTTGTCTGTAGGAACTCTGGAGAGGAGGAGGTTGGCTATATGTCCCGTGTGTCACAGTTGTTCCATTTCCGACTCTGTCATTGTCAGTTTCAGTGTCCATTGAGAGAGTCGATGGAATAAATGGGTTGACACAGTTGTTGTTCCCCTACACTTTGTGTGTATCCCGTTGAACACGCGGGTTGTACGTCATGCCAAAAGGGTTAAAGACTTTTGCTTTGTTTGAACATTCAAACTTGTACTACTGGGTCATCATCATCTCCTCATCATAATACTTTACTCTGTCTGCAGTGTCGAAAGCAAGAGGGTTTTTTTTTCTTATCGACATTCCATGTCATGCTTCTTTCTATGGCCCTGGAGTCCAAAGTCGGAAGAGAAAGTTTTGAGGAATAATGGGATCCTAAGTTATTGTAGGACGTGTAGTAGTACAACTTTTTTTCTCTCGTTTTAATATGATACATGGAATTTTTTTGGGTTTTCATCTGCAAGAAAATTTTAGAACGCATTTGTAAATTTTTTGGAGAGAATCCAGATTCTGGAGTTTCAAGGGCGATTTTTAAGACTCGTGGACTTCAGACATCTTTTGTTACTGAAGGGTGAATTTTTTCGATCATTAGCACGGACACTGACAGTGACTTTATGAGTTTGAGGGAAAAAAATCGAGTTTGGTGAGTTTGATGAATCAGCATGGCTGGAAGGATTTTATGACGCAGTTTGATCAAATGTCAAATTCATTGAATAATCTAATCTGTAACATTGAGGTAAACAGTCTGATATGGATTTGGGTGATAGCAGTTAGGATTTATAATTGAATTTGTCACACCTTGTCGATACTGAAAACTATTTTGCTCTTATGAGGTAAGGCTTTATAACTACTCCATTTTGTAATCGATATTTTTTTCTCATCAATATTCAGTTTTAAATACGTTTCTCATTAACATATACAAACTTAGCCTGCAACTTGAAAAAATGTCTTCTCAATTTTTCTTACTTTTAATAATCGGATTCCTAAGCACATTCCTACCCTCGTGTACGATGAATTCATTCTTGTTATAAATCATGCTTTTTTGAAACCCTTCCAAACTAAAATTAATTGCCTTTAAAAAATTCCTTTTGTTTTTTCCAGCGGATGGAGTAGTATGCTACAAATGCAGTAGCAAAACTGACGATTCCTGTATCCAGGATCCAAATGCCGTGTCCAGTGGCAATGTCACCAAAGAATGTTCTGGCTTGTGCACGATTCTAAGGACTGAGTTTACAGACATCCCAGGTAAATATTTTATCCAATGTCCGTTCCAAACAATTCTCCTAATTTGTACATTCGATACTTTTCAGGACAGGTCATCTCCTTTGTAAGAGACTGTGAAGAGAAGCCTTTGATTCTAAATGAAATCAAAACGGATGCCCACTACACAAAGTACTACAGATCCTGCAACAAGGACAAGTGCAACTCGGACGATGGAGTTTTTAGTACGACTTGACACGGAATATTAAAATAAATTTAGTCTACCAGACACAAATCAAATAGTAGAGGACATGATAAATGACTTGAAATTAATATCTGCCTTCTAAATCCAACAGCACAAGGCTCAGGAAGTAACGGGAACCTCCCGTCGGGAATTCTCTACGTTCCCGAAAAGTCAAGCTCCAGCCGACGATGTGCGGTATCAGTGCTGAGCATCGGAGTCGGCATGATTCTCGGTCACCTATTCATTTAATTAATTTTGATTCCAAATATTGAAACCAACTATGTGTCCTTTACAAAGTCATAACTTGACGTAAAAGTCGTTGGGCAAACTTTATTAATAAGTATTGGATAAAATAAAGGGTGAGTGGTTACTTGGGATTTGGACTAAAACTAAAATCATATCGGCTGTCGTCGACACGACAATATTTATTTCTACATTTGTAACCTGGAGAAAGGAAAGTAAATTTCCATGTCGGAACCAATCCTTATGTCACTTAACCATACTCCCGTCACACGTCACCGGATTTCCCTATCCGGCACAGAGGACTTTGGACTGTCAACTCTTGTACAGTTTGGATTCGGAATGTTCACCCCAGAATATGTCAATATGTCACAGAAGGAAAAGTGAAAAGGCCATAAAGCTAAAAAGAATTGATAGGCTTTTATTATTACGAGTCATAAAGCATGAGAGAGAGAGAGAGAGTGGAGTCAAAAAGCCACCTGAGCCCTAAGGATCATCATAATCCCATGTCAACTGACAGTCTCCTTAATGCTCCCATGTAATGTCATCCCCTTCATGGGCAAACTTTGACATTCTAACCTAGAGAAATTTTATGACTTCTTATAATATAAAAACTTTCATCAATTGCTTGGGGATAAGTGTCGAATTTGAGGGCGGAAGGATCTTAGCCATGTCAGTCTCATACTTGAGCGAGCAATGTCGTCGAAATACCTTATGGTTGAGGAAGCTATCATCGTTCCGAGGTTTTCATACCTTTTCATGCCCCTACAAAAATTCCTAGGGGTCCCAAAAATGGGGAAATAAAAATATGTTTCCCTTCTCTTAGAGTAAATAGGCTACGAGGTTAGTGATGGCATAGCCGTCGTCGTTAACTATATGCAGACCAAGTCTGCTTATCTAAGATTAAGACGTTTAATTTTTTTTTTGAAATCTTGTATCGTTAAATGGAAAAAAATTATTTTATAAATGTTGAATGGCCGGCCGTTTCAGAATACATTAAATCCGCTTTATATTTTCAATCTCGGTATCTTTTTTTTTTATTCTACTGGAAAGGGAAATGGGAAGTGCGTGCGAGGTAACTTTTACGTAAATCCATTAACCAGAAGCAAAAAAAAAAGTAGTTTGAAAGCTTCCTAGCATTTCCAAATATGACTGGAGAGAGTAATATGTCCAGGGCTGAACTTCTGGAGCTTCTTTTATACATATAATCCTTCAAAGTGATATTTCTGTGTTACATAAGTCTTGCGAACTCTGTGTAGATAAATGTCCCCCTTCAAAAAATATTGTGAATTAACTCTAGCTTTTAGAAATGTTGAATCTAGAGCACCCAGTTTCCTTAGACTATATACATATAGCTTTGAACTCCTTATCACCGATTACAAAAAGATCTGGAAAAGTGAGGAAAATGCCAATTTCGGCTGAATGATTTCAGGACTTTTTTCCTCTCTCGTTCTCCACTTTCCACCTCGGATTAAAAGGAATGATGACTTTGGTTGGCAAAGGGTAAAAGGGCTAGTGGTGGCGGGTAGAAGAGTCAAATGAGATTAAAGCTGACGGAGAGACCTGGAAGTTCTTCCCACTTTTTCTCAAAGACTTCTCTACTCACACAAGATTTTTTCTTCTC
The DNA here is from genome assembly GCA_034694785.1 of Agrenia bidenticulata. Lineage (NCBI taxonomy): Eukaryota > Metazoa > Arthropoda > Collembola > Entomobryomorpha > Isotomidae > Agrenia > Agrenia bidenticulata. Next base: position 14,551 of record JAQFYM010000912.1, read on the forward strand.
TCTCCAAGGGACTTGCAAATACAATGTCTGTCCTCCCTAAGAACATATTTCCTACCCTTTGAGCAATCAAAATCCCTACACTTCCTCACCCTAGAAAACCTCAAGCTGAACACTTAGGATTATTCAGATCCTTCTTTGACTAAAAGAGGATAAACTGGTTGAACTTTCAGATCCTGGAAGCTCTATAAGCGATTACCCTGAGGAGAGCGGGGGATGTAATTCCTCTCAAAGTCAGTTGTCCGGAAACTCGGGAGCATTAAAACGGTTGTATGGACGACCCCCGCATTTCTACGATAAGATAAGTGCAAAAAAGCTCAGCTGGGATCCACAAAGTGAAAAAGAGAGGCTAAGGATCTTTGACAATCTAGAGGAGCTCAAAGATTGAAAAAGGTATGTGTGTGGACTAGGGACCGGAAGAGGAAATTGAACTTTGGCAAATGGGACCAAAAAAGGACTTCATTTTTCCTCACTTTTATCTCCACAAAAGCCTCAACTACTTTTTTCCCACTTGATTTTAGCTTGGCCGCTTTTGAAAAAATCTATAAAGATTTCCGAGAAAAATTGAGAGCAAAAAAAATCAAGAGGAGCGAAAATAAATCAAGAGAATAAATTCGTGTGGTTGGAATTTTTTTGTGGTGGGCAAAAACTTTCACCCTTAATAGTATTAGACATGTGATGAAATTGTCCATGGTTGATAGTCATGCTGATATGTCTATCTATTTCTATGTATTAGAGCCCTTTTTTTTAGTTCGAGAATCAGATAGCGGACTTGAACATCTTGTTACGCCCGGGTTTCGGTTAGTTAGCACTTCCATTCTTTTCTCGGTATGGAAGAGACAGGAAGAATTTTAGTATTCTTAGCAAACTCCGTGTTGGTGAAATGATTCCCCGAGGACTAACTTTCCTCACTGGTGAAAGTCTCTCTCTCTCTTCTCTCTCTTTATTCCTATGGATATTCCGCATAGGCGAGTACAATACTTGAGAAGTTAGAATATATAAGGGTGTGCATTTTTTTTGGGACCCGAGGTGGTCCCACCCCGTTTACTGTCGACGAGATGGATATCACACCGTTATATTTGAACTCTAGTGGAGGTTTAATGTATGTAAAGGCTCCACAAAGGACTGGCCCTTGATTATTCTTAGTAAGCAAAAAATAATTGAAAAATATTCCGCTTAGGTAATATTTTGATAAGGAGGGCATATACACGGTGTGGGAAAAAATTAAGGGGTATTTTTAAGAGAAAAATATCACTCAAAACTTTATAAGTCTACCTGGACGGGTAAATGAACTATGAACTTTAATAATGTATAGTAGATGGTGTTTTTAATTTCTAGGAGCATCTGATGTAGGCACATATATTAATAATAAATAGCTTGGATGGATGGAAGTGAAAGGGGAAACGGGAGGCCTTGTTAATTTATCCATAGGGCTTCTAGTTAGTATGCAGGGATGACTGGGTAAACGTCAAAATCAGTATTATTCTTAGGGCTCTGATGTAGTCAGGAGTAGTCAGGGGGATCTTTCAAGATGAAAAGTGTATACTCATGCATAAGCAATTTTTGTGAACCATCTCTGACGTAAAGGCTTAAAAGCTGTTGGAGCCTTTAAGTTAATTTTTTAAGCCCTCCACTCTCAGACTTTTTCAATGATGAATCACATCAAATCAAATCTGTCATAAATAGATTTAATGAACATCTATAAAAAATAAACAAAAGCGTATGAAGTTTTTACTCAAACAAGTAAATTATTATCATATAACTTATATAGTCCTTCAGAAAAAGTATATTATAATATAGAGAGTCTTCTTTGTACTGCTTTGTAGCAAGTACTAACACTCAACCTGATTCAATTTTTGAATGGAAAGAACCGTCTCAAGCACTCGTAGCGAAGAAGTCCCTTGTACTTTCAAAGCAGTGATTTGTAGCTTTTAGAAAGCCATCGAGTACTATTATTAGATTATTAGACGCCCAGCATTAATAATTCTAACTTCCACTGAACCATCATCGTTTGACAAGGGCCGAGGTCACTCAAAGAAATTAAATTAATTACCCCCTCCAATAAAACTCACCTTTGTTCCCTCGACAGAGATGATGCGATAAAGTCCTCTGGCCGAGTCATAAAAGAATGAAACTGGGACGGCAGTTGACGAAGCAGGGACCCACGACCTCTTTGTCATTGGATCGATGTGAAACACATGGGCCTTGCATGTGAAGATTGGCTGCTCCCTGAAATTCACACAGAGAAAAAACATTCTTAGAAATGGACAAATAAATTGAGACATCTTCACCATATCATCATCTACCATTCACCAACGACTTCATCACATATCTCATAACATATCTATAAAAATATATTATATATATAATAAGAAAATACATCTCCCTTCTCCAGGGTTGGCCAAAGTCCCAAGGCGTTCATAATAGCCCGGTACAAAAGCCTGGGACTGAGGAAGCTAAAGAAACCTAGCGGAACATAAGTCCGAGACTTAGAAACCCTGATGATGCTCTATCAGTATCATTTACTGGAAGCCCAAGATGGACCTTCGTGATACCCTCTGCCCTCCTATTGTTCTTCCCCTGAGTCAACAATTTCTCCAGGCTGAGAGAGATGAGGAAAAGTGTGGAGGAGTAAAGTAAATGAGAAATGAAGATCTAGCAGAGGATCCTTTATAAATAAATGGAGAGATGGAAGCGGCAGAGAGTCTATCACAACCAAGAGGATGGGAAGCCTTTATTGAAATTGAAACGTGGAAAAACATCCTTTTACCTTAAAGGCTCTCTCTCAACTCCAAGGAGATAGCTTTTTTTTCATTAAAATTTTCGTGAATATTGAAATGGAGGTATGAACCGTTTCAGGAACTCCTCCTTATCGGTTAGAGCATATTTTAGGCACAAGGACAGAGTTAATAACATCAAATGCATGTCATAAATTCAGGGCTTGAGAAAGCATCGGGAGTTTTGCACATTGAAGGTATCATACGAGGATATCTCTCAAGTCCTTGATCAAATCAAAACTACCCAAGCATGTCCAATATCCCATAATTTCCTAATAATCATCATCCACGTTGACTCGATTCAATTCCCCATCTCCACTTCCCCCGAGTTGAAATAAGGGAGAAGAGGACCAGAGTAAAAAAAAAAGAGGAAGGTATAATTGCGATATTTTCGGCAGTAAAATCGGGTTCAGGAAGCTGGCAATAATTTTTAAAGAGCACAACAGACTCCGACTCCAAAAGGAAGCCGGAGATTATGAGTTTTGTAGAAAGTATAAAATAAAAAAATAATAAACTCAAGTAAGGCCAGTAAGACTCTCATAAGTAATACAGGCCACTTACTTTGGGAAGAAAATCCCCTTGGGAAAGCAAGATTTCCTCAACATTTAGCCAAAAGTGGGTCTTGAGAAATATTAAGGGAGCGTAGAATAACAAAGAGAGACTGCACAATACAACTAATACAAGGGCACAACGTACAACACCTAATGTCTTTGGACATACAGCATATATAGTAGATTTTGCAGCATCCGTAGAAAATATTATTATTATCATTAGATTTCCTCTTTCCGGTACAGAGGGAACTTGTAGTAGTGGTGGCGGCTTTTAGTGAGACAAACGATTATGTGTAATTTGAAACTCTAAATGACTTTTCTTAAGCGTTGGCTCACTTCTTGAGGAGAGGGAAGCAGTACGGAGTGTATATAGGGAACAAAAGGGCCGTAAATAAAATACAAATACTCGTTTCAAAAACATTGCCAAAGCCAGGGCTAACAGAGTGACGACCTGGCAAAAATAAGGTACTTTGGGGTAAAGATATCGAGAGGATATAAATACAATCCACACTACTCCTACTACAATCTACACAATCAAAAAGGAGCACACTAGACTCACTCAGAGTTGAGAAACTGTTATGTCAATAACCCTTAGAGCTTCCGAATCACCAGGGGGTTTAATTCTCGCGTATTTCGCTTATTTGTTTTGAAATCCCTGGAGATTTCAAAACGGTCTGTTGCCTTCTCCACAACCGTTTCCAGGATGCCAATCAAACTCAGATCACAAGGAATTGTTGAGCTCCATCTTTGTCCAAGACAATCTTAGAGAAACTCGTCTACAGACCCAGTCGAGCATTTAATTCTCGCCTTGTGCACATGGATGATGGAATCGACGTCCGTGGACGCTTTCGCAATGCTGGGAAATCTTTGTAGATTTTCTTAACTCTTTTACTATAGGTCTGGAAATACATGTTGGAGCCAATATCTTACAACCTTGACTTATCATTGTCCCTATCATAGGTTGAAAACATGGTTGAAAAATTCGGGGATTTATTTCAAAAGCCAGTAAAATATTACCTCCTTCTCCAGGTCCAACAACAAGACTCTGTTGTGTATGAGAGAATAAAAGCTGAATTGGATTTGCTTCCTTACGACCCTTGGGGAAAGTGCTTAAGCCTAGTGGCTTAATGGCTTAACTTGATTACGAGAGCCGAGATGGAAATGACGAAAAGAAGACGACTACCCGACTTGACTCATTAGTACCCGACTTGATGTAAGCTCTGGCAGGGATTAATCTTTATCGTTAGTGTTATTAACGCAGAGAGAAGAATCAGATAAGCTCCCCCCCCCTCTGCCCTTACCTCATCACCTAAAGTATTGTGACTGTGTGATAACAATATTTTACTAGAAAAGGCTAACATCCCAATGCCTTGCCTGTAGCACTAGGACTGAGCTAAAGACAATTTGACCAGAATAAAGGGAAGCTATTAGCCAATGTGTTTTAAACGAGTCAAACGTGCTTGATATTTTATAACAATGATAACGACTGCAATGATAGATAGGGATATGTTTTTGAGCATTCAGGCTCTCATTTAGGTCACGGGGTCAAAAATAAGCTAGGGGGAACGTGTGGAAACTGCTAATGAGGCATTTGTGCCACTGCGTTGAAGATTTACAGCTCGGAAACCGTTTTAAAGTACGATTAGTTAGCCGATCCTGCGTCTCCTAATGCCTAATTGTACTCCCATTATTCCTTGTCCGAGTACCTGCGGCTTGCCACAGCCAGACGTGTAAACAAGTAATGGATTAGAGATTAATTCCAGTGCATTAGTAAACTCCTAGTTAATAAACAATCCCCGTCTCCTCGAGCTGTATGTGGCATTGGGGAAACATCAAAACTTAATTAGCAAGATTTAATCCCCTCCTCCCTCTGTTAACAATGGCAAGGAGATTCCTTAAGGTTTCTGAAATTAGGAGGAGTAATTATAGATGTTTGAGAATTCTTGGGAGAATCTCTTTCATCCATGTGTTATATATGAACTCAATCGTATAATAATGTCTTCTCCTTTCTCCCTTTGGTTTCCCAGAATTCTAAGCTTCCATGCATGAATCCTTAACAAGCTGATACATTCCATTAAACACTTTGTTCATCGTCTTCCATACATATTTAGCAGCTTAGGTTGCTAGATCTTACATATGTATGCTGGATACACTCTCTGAGCACAAGAAAATTAAGCACGCTTTCTTAATGAAGTTTCCGAATGCCTGAGATCCTAAATCACCTTATGCTGCGGTTTATGTCTTGGAACCCTAACCACCACCACTCCTTTCACTTTCTCACGCTTATGGTATCATGGGGGGAGGTTATCCGAGAAGAATTTATTATTTATTGAGAATCTCACGTTTGGTAAAATCTATTAGAGGGATTCGTGTATCCTTCGTAAAAATGTGATTTGTAAAGTTAGGTATATATAGTTGAAGAAAGATACCTCCACCGTAATAAATGAAAAAGTTCCAAGGACGTTCAAAGTTGTAACTTGAGCTAATGTATTCCCTTTGAGCGATCATTCAACTTCAAAATTAAAAAAATTCCCAAGTCTCATCTTGGTGAGTTGGTGTACACAGGCTGTGACCACCACCACCACGATCACAAGCATTGCATTGCCATTTCATAGGTCTCTGACTGAGGATCAGAAGGGGGATGGAGTGAAAGTTTGGCTGTCTAGAACTCTAGACGATCATTCATTTATCTGACTGTAATTCAATCTAATTCTAACTAAAGACAGGAACGTCTCATAGATGCATAATTTATTTATAAGTATATCACTTTGAATTAGCAATTAATCCAACCTAGTAGCTATATCCATCATATCAAGATGTTTGCCAATGCTCAATACAGCATCAAGGAATATAAATGAGCTTGATGTTATTGGATTACCCAGAAGCTCTCTGGCCCTTCATATTTATATAGACAGATAAATCGGTTATTCTTATCATTTAGAACGTCCCCAGGTTGGTTTTGTCGAGGACGAACTAGGCAATTTATATGTCTAAGTATCTGCATCCCCTCCATAAGGCCCCTCGCCCCTTTCTCCTGTAGCTTCTTCTTCTGGGTGCAGATGTGAATTTGTATTTCGCAATGTTTTTGTGATGCTAGTTTATGGAGGATGGTACGGGTAGATTGGGAAAGTGCGGAATAATTTATGTTATATCTCCCTTGTTTTGGGCAATAAAATACAACCCGCCATACTACACACACACACACAACAATCCTCAAGGAGAGAAAGGAAACGATTTGTGTTGGAGAGAAAGAGGTTGGAATACAAACTAGTGAGATCTCCCAGTGTTTTGGCACATAAATAAACATTCAAGAGATATTCGACAGTGGCCATACTAATGTTATTGTCTAGTCTGGGAAGAAGGTGAGGTCCAAGGGGCTTGGGTACAGACGGGATGGATTTAAAAATAAATTTAATTACCTTTTCCGCCCCAGCAGAGTCCCCATATAAAGCTGATGATCCGAGCTGGTGTCGTTTGACATGTTGGGAAGCTTTTGTAATAAAGTATATTATAACTCCTTCTGGCTCACAAAGTTCCCTAATTCCTTTGAAATTGTGAAGGAAAAGTTCAAAGACAAGAGTGGCTCCAACGTCTTGCTCTTTTATGAGAGGAAAAAGGTTCTTTAGTCAGTAATTTAATTAATCTCAAATCCTCACCAACAACAGCCACCAACAATCCACCACTACCTTTACCCTTTCTAAAGATAAGCCCAGCCCCAATTCTTGCTCCAATAACAGGCCAGAGACAAATTGTCAACGAACCCACCTAACAAGGACTAGACATCAACATACTCGTGGGCTTGTGTAAATGTAAATGTTAGAAAAATAACTCATCTCTCGTCACGAAACCCAGAAAATAAATCACATGTCAAGTCACACAACATCAAAACCCTCTCCGACACCACAACGATAACAAGGCGAGGAAAGCACAATCAACAGCTTCAGCTTTTTCTCCCTTGAAATTCGACCCAAATGTCTTCCAAATCTCAACTTATCTCTGTCATCGATGAATAGCCCGAATTCGTCTTGATGGATCTACCTAGAAATAGATGTGATTAAATCTCCACCTCCTTTCTCCCTATTTTTCAAAGGTAAATAAAAGCAGATTCAAAAGTCTAAGAAATTGTTTCCACTCTGGTGGAATATACAAATATTATCACTCCGTGTCACTATCTATAATCCTCGTAGACACACACTGATGACAGTATTGTGCACCTCGTACCTATCAAACACTTTCTCTTTCACGCGAGGATCGTCTTTGAGAGGTTTCTCAAATTGAATTAGCAAGCGGAGATTGGTACTATAGCTTATTGGTTCGAGACGGGTTTTCCACGCGGTACGTACGTACGAGCCAAGGTGAGATTTGGAACTGGTAGGAAAATACCCGGATTCGGGGATTTTGCTAGTGAAAGTTGTTTTGGTTCTCTCTGTTACACAGAAGAGAAAGTTCGGTTGGGAGACCTCCGACCCGTTAAATCCTCCATATTCTCCTACGTGGTTGATATTTAGATGTAACTTTTGTATTACTATTATACATATAATACACTTGCTTTCCACACCCACACGTATCTATTAAACTATAGGGAGGAAGCATCATGGTTCAAAGTACAAAGTTAATCTGGTATGTGTAGTGCGGATCAGGGATTCAATTCAGATGATATTACATCCATTGCTGTCCCAAGCCGTTTGTAGTGATGGACTTGGTGGTGGTTGTTGGTGGTGGGTGTGGGTGGATTCTTCCTTTGAGATCTTATTGCCATTTACTTAACGGGATTGTAGGGAGGATTTCTATTACTGCATTGGCGTATTAATCTTGGGATTTCTTTCATGTTTTTTCTGATGGCTTTTGTTATCGGATAAATTTTTCTTGTTCTTCTCCGGAACTAGTTCACGTCCTGTGTTTCTGCTCGGGACACCAGCCATTCATTTATGTTTTTGTTATTGAGTAAGGGCTGGATTTTTTATTCTTCTCAACATAGGAATTAGTACGGTAGGATGTGAATTACATTATGTTTAAATTGCTAGCAAAACACATATCTCTTAAGAGCGGCCCTGTTTGTGGAAAAAAAACGGGACGGTCTACCACTTTTGCTGAACCCTGCTGTGGCCTATTTTATCCTGGGTTGAATTCAGATTATAGAGTACATCCTATGTCTGGTACCTGGAGAGATTTTGTCAGTATATTATTAGGTCTTATATCCATCATCATCATCATCAGCAGCAGCATCATTCTCCACAATCCACATTTCCTAAGCTTTGAAGCTCTGAAGAGTTGAGCTCATCTGAAAACATGAACTCTGGAGTATATTCCTCATTCGACTCTACTTTGAAATTCGATAAGACCTCACGTGGAGAAAGCACAATGTGGTCTTCCTCATGATCATCACGAAGGCTATCAAATTCTCATCATGACTTTCTATCCTTCTGCCTCTGCTTTCACATCCTCAAATCTATATGATAATAGTTACCAAGAATAAAACGGGTCTTTTCGCTCGACCAGAAGTCAAGAGGGGCTTCAATGTGGATTTCAAATGTAAAGCACAAAAATTAACAAGTCTCATCTACATTTCTCGAGAGAGATTCGAGGATAGTCTCGATTCATTCATGTCATTCAGGATGGCATTTCCGCCGTCTCAGCTCAATTTGATTCCCCATTTAGCCCCCTCAATAATCGTAGAATCTCAGACCAGACTGAAATAGCAGACATTGTAGCAAGAAGCTTCAAAGTCGAATTTCATTCCACCACCAGCTGTACGACAGTGATCCAGGAAATTCAACTAATTCGGAGGCCTTTATCTTGTGCAAGACAAAGGACTGTGTGAGAACAATTGACTCCTGAGTGGAATGCAAATCCTAGAATTATATCTTTCTGGAGAGATCCTTAAAATAAAATACCACGAGGGTTTTTGAAATGCTTTAGCAGAGGTTGAGTAGTTGGCCAAGGAAGTATGAAAATCCATTATTATCTCCAAGATTTAGATTCGCCACCTTGTTTGAATAACTTATGTACATGATGACGTCTCAGAATTCATAATTTGAGTTAAAAGGCACAATTTCGCAAATTCTAGGGAGATAAATCCAAGCTCTGTTCAGTTTGAGAAATCTTTGGTATTCCAGACCCGCCTTGGCCTTGCTTGAATCTTAATTCCTCTATCCTTCTGGGACATGAAAGCAGTTACGCCCCTGTCTTGTCGGCCTCTGCTACTTAAACATAATAAATGGCTTTGTTGTTGGCAGTGGAAGGAGTTAAAGTTTAAGTGGATTGTGTCAGAAGATGGGAAGAATGGAACGAAGATCCTGTTCACTTTCCCAAGAATCACAAGATCAGCTATCGTTCTGTTTCTACTCAAAGACTGTGAGCAGAGAATGGAGGTGACGGTGAGACATTTGTACGGGAAGTAGGATGCAATTTACTGCAGTTTATTTCCACAGAAATTGACTCTCATTCAAGTGCTTGTATGGCCCATACCGATTCTACAACAATCACAATCACAAAGCAATGCGGAGGAAGTGCCACTAACTTTCAATTTCTGACCATTGTCCATGTGAATAAAAAAATAAATGTCCATTAGCTTAGCAGCTTTGGTCATACGTTTACTTTCCCCGCATAAATAAATCAAATATTTTGGGTCAGGGGGTCACTTTATGGGGGAAAAACTTTTCCACTTGCCCTCATTTCTCCCTTTCCATCTTTTGATATCTTTATTAAATTATTAATCCAACAATCAAGGCAATTGGAGTGGACAGCTTTTTTCGCAGACGACATCAGATCCTAATACATGAATAGTTATGCCTCTGAAATCTAGTCCAGTGTCACAATAGATTTAACTTGTCGATCTGGCTGTTTTTACCCCATTCATCCTAGTCTCCAGGATTGTGTATAGACGCTCACCCAGGTATCCTAAAGGGGACCTACGTGCGTGGTAAGGGATTCTAGTATCCGGGTCACAGAAAAAAAGTACCTTGATCCATACACACTTTGTAAATAAAAGTTGTCTCAACTACCGTATGAATTGGTGGGAGCCATTGCAATTTCATATGATTAAAGCCACTCGGTGATTCGCATCACGGAATCTCCCGTTCTTAACTTGTTCAGCTCGAAATCTGGATCTTGGAGCCCTTTTCAAGTCTACAATAGTCTGCGATAGTTCACAAGTAGCTGTAGTATTATTATAAGGGTAAAATTCGAGGGTTTATATAATCCACGTTTTATAAGTTACATATCTGTGTGTATGTATGTCCATGCATTCTTAAAGATTACCCGTGTAGGGTGGGTCTTAGAATATAAATGCCTTACCGAAACTGGCAGTAATTCCTACTACTTTTGAGAGACTTTTGTAGGAGATCGAGAATGGCTTTGTGTATTTGTATCTTTGGATTTTGTATTTCATGTAACACTTTAGAAGTCGGTATGGCCTCTCCTGATATATATTTTTCCTTCCTAAGAAATCCCAAGTTCTTCTCGAATCTCTCTCACATATACACATACTCACTGAAGATGTGTTTGTACTGCCTTGTTGGATACGGAGCTGTGTGTATCAGTATCAGTAAGTACACACACTTTTCTCCAGATCACATATCCGATTTGAGATCAAGAATTGAAAATCCCGAATGACCGGATTCTACTTGCAATCCTTTCTTATGATTTTCCAATGTATTTGTTGACTGTGAGTCTACTGGATGTTTTGAATCTGGAATTGTGGACTTACCCTGGATATTATATTAGACGATGGTATGTAAATGACTTCATGGAAATCAAATCGGTTTACCAGTGATCTAAAGAATTCAAGAGTTGAACGTGCTCTACTGTACTCGGCATGTTTATTTAAGCTGACGCTCTGCATCGTATCACATAATATCAGGGTGGAGTCAGTGGGGACTTAATATAATATATAGAAAAATATAATATAATCCGGATGGAATGGATGGGCGAGATGTGTACTGCACTACAAGTACGTGTTTATGAATCACTTGGCTTTACGATACCATTTCCAAAACTCCCTAGGCATTCAATTAAATTATTTCTATAGCTGTACTATGCAATCAATGAAATGTCTGGTCATTGTAAACTGAATCTTGTTAAGAAACCAAATCGTCACCATTGAATCAAAACATTAGTATAAATAACGACTGAGAAATAAACAGATGGGTTTGTGTCTATTGTTGAGATTTGCATAGAAAAGGGATTTGTGAAATCCTCCGTCTTTCGACAAGTGATCGATAAGTTGTCTCCCCTGGTCTCATTTCACCTCTTAAAACTATGTAAATCGGCCCAAAGAAGCCCACGATAAAATATCAAGGAATGCAATAACAGGAAATACCTTTATACCATGAACTGAAAGTCGTAAAAGTGCAAGGACCTTTTCCAGGGAGTCAAGTAACCAAGTAAGATGGACAGAGGGGCTAAGAAAGGCGGAAAATCCATTAGAATTTTTATGATGAAAGATACTCGGAAATTCAGATCACGGATCCCTCCTCCTGTTCAGCATATAGAGACGAGGAATCTGTACGGTTGGCCAAATAGGTGTGTCGTATTACTCGTACCATCGTGTACATATACACAACATGCATCCTCCAGAATATGTACGGTACCAAAAGCTTGCTCGAATTTCCTAGAAACCATCACCAAACTAAACGAAACTTATCCAGATCCTCAAAAGCTTGGGAAATAAGTCCCACTGACTCTCATCCTCCAACCTATATTGTATAATCTCCGTCCTTCAAGACCTTCCAAAGTGATGATGGTGAGTTAGGAAAACGGTTTAAGCCCCTCTGTAGCCCCCGTGAATCCTGAAAACATTCTTATCTTCGTCGAGGAACACCCGGGTTTAGTCCCTTTCCTCAACTTTCTCCCGGATTTGTTGCACGAGAATTGGAAACTGCACTAGGGGTTGTTAGTATGACACGAGAACTGATACTTCAAGCTTCCACATTCCTCTAACATGATACATATGTACCTCGTTATAAAAGTATCGGGCTGTGTGTAACGAATTCAATCCAAAGTCCCTTATTTGTATCTCGTGAAAAATAAAGTTTGGGTGGAAACTAATTTTATTACGTTCCTCAGCTGGAAAAAAGTTTCAAGAATTATCCAATTTTGATACGCAAGACTAGGGAGAGTGAGAGATACGGTTAAAAGAGAGAGGAGAGGATACCATCCATAGTTCCTGTCACATTTCCCCTACTTCTCCCATTCCCACGTATCTAATAAGGTAAATTAACCCTTGAGACTTTCATCGACCAATCTTAGGTAATGGGAATAGAGCCGCTGTAGGAGCTCATTATATTTACTATGCAGCCCTCACGTATTTTTTTCATGCCAACACCAGACATTTCCCCCCGACTCCGAGGGGCTCCTCACGTTTCCGCCAATGTAACAATTCAGCCCAAGATTCATTCACGTTTCGAGCACAAACATCAAGTGCGGTGGACGTCATCGTGGTTTAAAAAAACATATTCCCCCCATTATTATATCTGGCTGTTAGAGTGAACACCCTTGCGAAGCCCCGCCAAGTGGCATATTCTTTGCCAAGGGCAGAATATCCTTTGTCGAGGGCAGATTATATCCCCTCATATCTATTTATTGGCAAAGGATTCCCGCATATGCAAACCGGCAGGGCTTCGCACGGGCGTTCATTCTAAGAGCCAGAACTATAATAAATATGCGGAGGAGGGAGAGGAGAGTTAAAATAAATAATCAACTTGTACAAGCACTGGGAAGGAAGTGTCGGTATGTTAAATTTGGCATTAATGGAGGTGGAGGCAGTAAAGGGAATCGGAGATAAAAATAATGAAATGTATGTTTATAAATTTGACTAAAAGCCACGGGAGATGTTTGTCAGTATGGGCTTGTTGGGCTTTTGTATTTACGTCACAAATGTTCCTTCCACATGCAACACATCCGGCAGGGTTGGCTGTAGAAAAAGCTCGGGAAACTTTCCTGGCTTTTTTTGTCTTGGTGAAAACAGACCAAAAACAGCAAGGTAAAAAAAATTCTCCCACGTCTTTCCCAGGGTTAACTGGATTAGTCGGATTAGTTCTTCAGATTGCTGTTTTACCGGGTTGGGGAGCAGAGGGGGTTATCTGAAAGGATCTATCTAGATTGTGGGGAAAGTTAGGGAAATTTTTACTGTTTTTTTGGGGGGTCTTTTAAGTGGATTTGGTAAAGTTGGTTTTTCTTTTGCCCTCATGGAAAATATGGAATAGAATGGGAAGATATATAGTTGGAATGGATGTAATTTAGTTTATGAGTTGGAGAGAGAGAGAAAGAAAATAGAAGCAGTGAGGTTTGGTCGGAAAGGCAATTTAATAGGATCAGATTAGCCCATTTGTCCGGTTGTGGATCAATTGACAAGAGTTATTTGGACTGGGGATGTTATTTTGGTCGATTTTGTGTTTAGTTAATACATGATAAGATTTCTGATAAGATGTAGCTTTTAGCTGTAGGATTTTTGCCCCCCAGAATTTCTGAAATATTGTTATATTTTGACAGGGCTCGGATAAAGGAAAAGTTGTATGAATAAACATTGAAATTTAACCCTAGCATAAAGAAAAAGTTTTAAAACTGTTTTAATTAGTATAAATTTATTTTGAAATTAATGTAACTAAATCCATTAAAATTATGCACACCATGCGTGTAATTTACTGCTTGGAAGGAGTTATTGACCAGAAACGTTTTTAAGAATTAGTTTTAGAAACTATGAAGAAGAAGACTTTAATAACTGAATACCATCAAATTTATTGTACCATGAAATGACTCAAATTACTAAAAGAATATTCGATTATTTTAGATCCTGCTCCTACTCATTTAAAAAAAAAAATAGTTTGAAAATATATACCTACTAATGATTTTATACGTCTTTTTAACCCAACTCAATACCACCAACAAAATTCGATTTAGTAAATGGGGATTTCATTCTTTTGAGACTCTTACTATTTCCAACATGTTCCTCAAGCTCGTAAAATAATCTCCTTCTACCTCGCTACATAATTTTAACTGGGATAAAATATTGAAATTCTGATAGTTACTTCAATCCCCGAATCGTAAAGAATTGGAATTCCAACTTCAAACGGTACGCAGCTCACACACAAATTCTCAACTCAATCACGAAAGAACAAAAAAAACTAGTCTTTCCAGCTTCAAAAAAAATTCATTGGTAATCTGTCGGAGACGAACCCCGTTTGAATCTAAAATCTCGAAAAACTCACAAGCCGAAAAATCATTTAGCATCCCGAGGATCCTTTAAGCCCTTCGTCCTCTTTAAGTTCTTTAAACAAAAAATTCAGAGAGTAAAATCCCCTTGTCACAATTTTTTCTCAAGATGAATCTCCCTCCTCTCACAACAAGTCTATGGAAATGGAAAAAAAACCCGCATGCTTAAATGTATACATATTTTGTCAAATCCCGTATTTTAGCTATTTTCAGCTCCTCAATCTGATTTCTCTCCTTTGTGAATCAAATCACGGAGAAAAGGAATCCTAGTCAAAATACCCTACCCTACCTAAACTTGGATTATGTATGGAGAAAAGGAGACAGAAAAAAGAGCAGAATTGGGTAAAAGTTAAGACAGAGAGAAAGCGAAAAGAAATACCCGGGTATATTCTCTCTTCCGCTCAAGTACCCGGTTGACTTTTCTGCTTCTACATAATACAATATGGGCTATATATATAGCTCCACGGGCATTGGCACTGGCACAGGCAGTGGCACCAGTAGGTATCAGTATCTATTGCTTTTGCTCCAGTTGTAATTTTGTGCATAGGAGAGAAACCATATATATTTGGGAACTTGTTCAAAAAAAATAGCAAGTAAACGGAAAACGGGACACTTGGGAGTTTGCTATTATGTATGGAAAATAGGGCGTTTTAGCTTCTACCTATTTGTCCTCACCCTATTTTGCAATCTTCCACTTTTCCACCACTTTAGCAATATATTTCAATGTGCTCGTAAAGTAGTGGGATTCAGGTATTTCACATCCTATGGGCCAACATGTACTTCACGCTTTCTCTCTATACTGGCCCTTCCCTCGAGTAAATTATTCAAGTTTCAGGCTAGTCGAGTATAGATGCATATTCTTTCAGCTTTCGTTACCTACGTTTGATCAATTTGGGACGGCTCTTTGTTGATTTTTTTTATTCCCGTTTGTGAATGTCAATTTTTGTTTACGACACAGATTTCCTTTTTCAATAAGGCTGTATTTTTTTGGATTTGAGGTGTGCTCAGTCATATTGGGACTTCTCGAAAAGTTGCAGATCATTTTATGACTTTTATGAGCTTAGGACTAATAAATTACAATCTCAAAGAGTGAATTTAAAAAATATTTACTACACAAACATTCAGCAGCTATTTTCCAATAAATAAATAAGCTCTCAGAAAGTCTCAGAGTCGGCTTCTTGAGCTTTTAACGGTAGGAAAGTAAATAATTCTCTTGTCTCTGTAAATAAATAATCAAATAGGGGAAAAAAATCCATCGAAACCTGTAAACACCAGTACAGTAAATAAAGTCGGATTAATACGATAAATAAGTCAATATGTCCCTTCACATTAATTCCCAGGCGGTCTCAAAATAACAAAAAAAAATTATATAAGCTGAACCCAAAGTTCATTACTGTTGACTTTAGTTTATTTATTTATTCCAAAGCTTCAGCCAAGCTTATTACTATATTTCAAGGTGTGAAAGCTCTCTCTAAAATCCTGCACGTACTTTAAAAACGACATTTTGACATCCAGACATGGAAAGCGTCTTTCGCCTTCTGTTCACCCCAAAAGATAATTCATTACATTAGCATTTCCCACACCAAAGCTCAAAGCTGGAACTCTGGAACGTCATGCAATTTCATTAGTCAAAAGTTCTACACCACATTCAGCCCCTCCTCACCTATACAAATACAAATATATGTTAGAACATACATATAAAACCCAAAATATATACTTTTCAGAGGACTCAAAACCACAAACACGCGCCACTACTACCCACCTTTGAATACAAACACCACAAGCCGTAAATAATACCCGCATCGGCCTAATACCATTAAGTGCATAATAAACTGAAGATGATGAAAGCAGATTAAGCATATTACAACTAGACCGGATCATCATTTTCAGAGGTAGCATATGGGAGTTATAAAAAAAATTTGCATTACCCGATAAACATATTTTTTTAATACCATGTGCTATGGGCATACCACACGGCCCCGTTCCCTATCTACTCACAAGAATAATGAAGACAAGGAAGGCCATCAAGATTAGGATTCATGATCTTCCTACGACTTCCTCGAACCGACAACCCACCCACCATACCAGATACCATGTATCTCTCTAAAACTTGCAGTGTTCCAAGTTCCACTACCGTGCAAGCCTGTACAACCTATATTACCTACCTGGTGAGATCCCAGAGAAATCCATGCACCAGAGCTTCCCATCCTGGACAATCCCTTGATAAGATTTGAGCCAGAATCGGAGATTGGATTGGATTTTGTGGCCTATAAAACATGGCAAGTCCATTCTTCCCATTTTTTATCTCGTTAGTCCAAAGGGGGAGAATTCCTATCCCCGGGTATTTTTTTACAAATCAAGCTTAGATAATGGCCAAATCTGGTGGACGCTTCAGCTCTTGGATTTCAAATCCGATTTCATGCAGGAATGGCTTATTACAGTATAGCCTCAGAGTATTTAAAAAATAATGTAGTAAACTAATGCTATTACTCACTCTATAGCTATGTACTATGTATATGACTGAATGTTCGGGTAATCCAGACTAATGTTATCATTCAAGGATTCTCCTTTCACTCCTCTCGTTACTATTGGAAAGGAACGAGTTGGGAAGATTAAGTGAGGACTAGAGTGGCTAAGGATGATTGATTAGAGTAATAGCGTATAATTCTCACTGGTGTAGTCCTAAAAACGTTAAGCTTTTAGCAAGTTAGACACTCCAGTGTTTGGTAAAAGCTTGTTTTTCATTTTTGATCGTGGTTTGAAGCATTAAAAACTAAACTTAACAATTAAAACCAGGCGAAACCCTGTTAGATCTTGTAAGCGATCCCTTAGAAAATATACATAGTTTGAAGGGCTCAGTCATAAGTGAGAAGGATCCAATATCACACCCGGATGGCTTCATTTGCTATATGGAATGTGAGTGGTGTGAGCTTTAGTCAGTTTTCTGAGTTTTCTCCCGTTTACTCTAGTCTCTGATTTATTCCCTGGAGTTGAATTGGTGTTGAATACCGTAGTTTTAAATCTAAGTACCCAGCAGGGATTTATAATATAGTCAATTACTTTTACAGCAGCAGTAAAGATTACAACGTGTCCTTAACACTTATAATTGCTCAAGAGGGGCTCACACGATCCTCAATAGGCTTCGTTTTGAAATCCTTTGGTACGCAGGTATTCTGGGTTTTATTGTATTGTTTATCCACTTATTATTATTAGATTTTAAAGGGGCTTTTAAGAACTCCTGAAAATGTTTGTAAGTTTCCGTGTTTCTTATAAGAAATAGATTAAATGCAAAATATTCCATCGAGTGTATCAGGGCCTTTAGGTAAACAAGGATTGAGTCTCTAGTGTAACTTGATTAGCCACTATAACGATAAGCTCGAAATATTTTGTTCCGAACTTTGGGATTAAGGATATCAGCTCAAACTGAAGTAATAAAATAAAGTTTCCGCTTTGATTCTAATCATGATGGAATATCCTGTCATACATTTCCCGAGGAAACTCGATTACGCGGTGGTGGTAACTGGTGAGGGACGAGGGCATAGACGAGTTATGACTTTCTAGCCCTTATGACTCTGAAATTTTAATGGATTGGTAAGCTATACGGAATTATGGTGTACCAAACTGCATTTGTATTTGTCAACAACCTAAGGGAAATAGATTAGCTTCTTGGGTATGTACGGCATACATCATTGTTAACTAAATTTGAGATTCGATCCAGTCACTTGAAAGTCAGCCCAGAGTGTTTGAAATCCTTTTAGAGGTTTAATAATTCAATTAAGGACATTACTGTTCAATATTATATATCCCTAACTAAGCATCATTTTAATTTTCTGTGCAGATTTTGGAATTTAAAACCTTCCAAACTCATTAAATGTCGTATTTTCAGCTTTTTGGGAAAACTTTAGGACTGATACGAGTCCCTGTATAAATAAATGGTTATGGTACTATTGCTCATCTGACATATGCCCTACGGGCCAGTAAAAAAAATAATCTCCCAACGACACTATCGTTCGTACTCACCTCAAAAAGATCTAATAAGGAATGAAGCCAACTAAGGCTTCTAAATATAGCTAGAGGCATATAGTATTAGAACCAGTAAGGCAGAACTAATCCGATATAGCCTGAAGCTGCTGTAGAAGAACTAATAAATATATTGGAATGGACACCTTCGGGCAATTATTAGTTAATTGAAACTCTTTGGAGTTAATTTCCTACGAGTCGCTCCTGACTTTCTCCAGCGTATTCTCATTTCCTTCTGCGTTTTCATCATTCTGAGAGTTTCTTTTCTGGAATTCCATGCTGAACTTTTCTAACATCTTGGAACGAACCACAACCACACCTTCCGGCTCATTTAGCCCTTCCTATCATTAAGAAATAAGTATATGGTCTTCCAATCTCGTCTTCTTCAGCAGTAGGGTTTCGCCTTCCGTAAAACTTTGATCCGGTCTCAATGAGTGAGTCTGGAATTATTTTCTCCTCCTCAAAACTGAAAGATAACAATCCACGAGATGAACTCAGTACCTGTAATTACATAGCTCTCTGCCATCAGAGTTAGTTTCGAGTGGAAATGACTGAGGATTCTGATACTGAGTCTTACTTTGGGTATGCATGATCGAATAAAGTCTAAGTATACGTTAGGATACATACAGCTCAGGGCTAACATTGAAGATGTAGCGCTTTGCCTATTTATTTTAGAAATGAGAGAACTGTCTTGCCAATCTCGGTATTTCTATGATTTTTTAGTGCTAAAAGATAATAGGACAAACTTAAAGAAACTATTGCCCAGGGCCAAATATAGCTGAATTGGATGTGCCTAAAAGTGGCTTTTATTATATATTTTGGGATTTAAAAGGCTGGAAATCAGAATAAAGGGCTGGAATCGTCAAACCATTTCCTAAAATGGTATGCATTATGCATGAAGAGTTGAAGAGAATGGGAATTCGGTGCCGGTGGGAAAGCAGACAATTGTCCCGGAGCTAATTTAATTCGTAGGATGCAAAAATTATCATTTTTATTTTAGGTTTGACGCTAACTCTTGAGAATGTACTTAGCTCCCCTTTTTCTACATCCTTAATTATTCCAGGGAAAAAAATCCCAACTAATGCAGGGAATTGAGTCGTTCGTTTAGTATTTTTACATAGACATATCATATCATTATTGTCATCAATGACTCAAAATAGCTTTGTGTGATAAAGTTTCTGGTATTTTTTCTCCTCAATATAGCCTAGTAAATACCATGATCCAAATGTCCTAATCATTCTAATGGCTGTAGTTGGCAGGGCTAATCTTGCAAATAACGAAAATAACATTTAGTAAATGCGCTCGTATATACTTAATCCAAGTCATAATTTTAAATATATCTAACGCGTACACAAAAGTTCCTAGGTTCAAGTTTTTTTTATGTCCCATAAGCGTGTTCCATTCGAATTTCATGTTGAGAAACAATTACAATTCCTATAACAAAATCTTTCTCTGTGCTTCATGTTCCGAATTCTGAGCCCATATCAGATATATCATGTCCCCACACTGTGCCACTCTCTTTTGTATTTAGCTATTAGCCATGCTTACTGTAAGTATTAATGCATTCATAAGGTTAAGGGTTATAGGTATGAAGTAAGATGGATCGCTCAGGAAATCAGCGCATTTTTTCTCTCAAATGAAAGGCAATAAAGATAAGCTGAATATGATTTCATTACTTGCTTTATGACACGAAGAGTCAATAAAATATTTAGACTTGTAATACATGGTATACTGGTAGTGGTAAAAAAAATAGTAGCTGGACATTCTTGATTTTCCTGATAGAAATCCCCCCCACCCCGAACAACTACTAGAATGAAGAATTAAATACATAACGACAGATTGTTTTCCCTTTTTAAAAAAACTTTATCGGGCTTGGTGAATTTAAAATTATAATAAATTCAAATTTTACATCTACATTTTACTGATTTTTTAAATTTCATTAGTTAGCTAACAAGCCCATGAGAAATAGATACAAGAAGAATGAATCTAAAGTGTGATGATAATATAATTTTATGAAGATTTGAAATACATATGCATGTGTCCAGGAAAAGTACATGCTATATGTTTTCGATTTCAATGAGCTCGTTATCAATACTGACATCCGCCGCAGTGATCTACCATCCGTGGTCGGCGAGTCTTTGGCTTAGCCTTGCTCCCAGCTTTACTCCGCCCTGACCTTGGAGTTCCATTCAAACTTATTGAATCGTGTTGACGAGCTTTTACATTAATTTTTGGAGGGATGGCGTATTCCTCCCAGTTAGCAATTGGTTTCCGATCAAATCCTGGCCACATTGATTCCACATCTTCCCATTTAGGAGGAACTGAAGGCTTGTAGGTCCTTCCTCCAATTGCACCAGCAATACTACTCAATCGATTCTGCAAAACGGTTGCATCCAGCGTAGAGCGTTCGGGGAGCAGAGAGTCAGCTATGAATTTAGAATCCTCAGCTCGACCTTTGGGTCCCTTTAAAGGACGACTTCTGGATGTAGATCCTTGGGCCAGGCTCAACTTACCATTCGGTATGTCGGAATTACTGTGAAGCAGACTTCTCATTTCGTTCATGAAGGACGCATTTACCTTCGTCTTTGGAGTTCGAGAAAGTTTAGACCCTTCGATGGAAGACTTGTCCCGATTTTGTGGAAGAGGTGGCCAAGTCATACTTAGTTTTGCTGCAGCATCGGCCACTACCCTTCCTGACGATTGTCCACGAGGGCTGCCAGAAGCCTCGTTGGAAACCCCGGCAGTGACAGAATTCACATGAGATTTGAGTTTTGGCTTATTGGTGTTACGGGATGTAGACATGGAAATGGCCCCATCCTGAGTTCTGTCACGAGATTTCCGCATTGTACTTTTGATTGGCTTTCTAACATTTTGAAATGGAACGGTTTCGTCAGTTGAAAACAGTCGATTTAGTATACATAGTAGATGATAATAACTTACAATTAGATGTTGGAACCTCAAATTTCTGCCACTATTCAAGAGCTGTGAGCTGTGCGATGTCGGTAACAATTCAATCAAGATAGCATTCAAACGATTTCCGCAGGGTTTATGTCGTGATTGCGTGAAGGATATTATTTTGGGTAGCCTTGGCAATTTCGTCTTTGACAGATTCAATGATGCAGGGATTAAAATTTTTATTGAGAAAGAAAAATATCATTTATATCATCGATTTTTATTTATTCCCTATAATGCCAGTCTGTCTATTTGTTTTACTACTCGGATCCTCTTTAACTACACGGCCGATTGTAAAGCTCAATAGCTCATTCGATTCATTTTTATAACCAAATCAGACATACAATCATGCAGCTGTAGAAAAAGTCGAACTTTGACCAACGATTGACGAAAAGTTTCTTATCAATATTGATATAATAATGCGCCGTAGACGCCTTGTACTAATACTGACACACAAATATATAATTGCATACTAAATATCATTGGGAATAGCTGGAGATCTGGCATATTCTTTTAACACGAATCTCAAATTAATAACAACCGAATCGTGGATATATTTATCCATTCATAACACATCCTATATCCTAGTATGCAATTCCACATACCTGTCTCAAAAATAATCTATCCATCCCCTTCCAAAGGTGGCAATACTTTATCTTCTTTTCTTTGAGAGTTTGACACGGGGAATTTATGATCTCGCTCAAAACCCTTGAACAAATAAAGAGAGAAATAATATAAAACAAAAGAAGGAAAAAATCTCTTTGATCGGAGAATAAAACACCGACACTTGTCCTGGGAATACAAAAGCAGCCACCTACGGTTCATGACTTTCCCTCAAAGACTAAACCTGGGAACCCCGGGTGAGTTTTCTTCCTAGAGTAAATAAAATAACTCTGTTATATATTCTCTCAATTCTCTCCTGCCTCCATTAATGGAATGAAGCCCTTTGTAATTTATTACCGCAAAATGTCATAGATGAGCTTCTGTAGAGGGAGACAGATATTTATTGTAGGCATTTCGTACATATATATCCCCCGCCTATGCTTTCGAGGCTTGACACTTTGAGCATATTTTAATTCCGTTGTTTTAGTGAGACGAATCAAAAGCGTGAATAGGGACCTTAGATCAAGTCCCCCAATAAATGCAGACTTGCAACGGTACTATGTAATACCTGCGAGCGATTCTGTAAATGTCGTTGTCAATAAAACCATCAAATTATCTTTGAGGAAATAACAGCTCTGTTAATTATTTTTAAATATCAGCTATCGTTTTTTTTCATGAATACGAAGACCTACAGTTCATGATAATCATAATATCATAAAAATACAGTATGTTACTTACAATTTATATCACACTCAAGGACTCTCATGAACTTTATTGTATTGTAGTACATTCGGCCAGAGAATGTTAATTTGAAATGACTCAGCCTTCTTATTGTTACTGTCCCACTGATTTCTCCAAGGACTCATTTCACCAGATACGTGGCCAGTAAGTAAGTAATTCAGAACAGCAACTGAAGAGAAAGCAGAAAAAAACCAAAATAAATGAAAGCATATACCTACAGATATATTCTTAGAAGCGAGTCATACAGAGTTGATAGCATGATTCTACTACTTGGAGTTGCAACTGTACCGCTTATAAGAGTTAATGGCAGGCAAGCAACCCCGACTTAATTTCCAAAGAAATTCTTAATTGCTTTCCCCAGCTCGTTTGGAAGTTGAATTAAATTATCAACACTTGAAAGTGTAATAACTTGTCCGAGGGTTATTGAATACAAATTAAATCATTATCTTATGTTTCCTTCCACTGCTTGTCTACAGTATACGCTGAGCAAAATAAAACTATTCAAACTCAATCTAAGAACCTTATGTTGTACAAGAAATTGCTGTTTCTATCCGAACGGCTTCCCAATCTCATTTTCCGAATCCTGAACACTTTCATGGATATGATCGCCTCTCTATATATGTGCTTTGTGCATTCATATGAGCAATCTAGGTTAAGTAGGAAATTAAGTTTTCAAATTTCTTGGTCAACACTTGACTAGAATTAAATGCATAAATAAATGCTTATGAGAAAAAAAAAATCTATGTGACCTAGTGGGTTGGAAATGTTGGAATCATGCTAGGGATTAAATAAAATGCTTTATGACATTAGATTTATTTTTCATATGAATAAGTTACTCAAATATCAATTACGAAATAATTTATATTCAGAGAAAATTGCACATTTCATGAAATGCTATCGCAAATCAGGTATGCTATTAAGCTAACTATTAACATTAATACCAAGACTGTGGTTGGGCAGTCTGTTTCTCTTGTGTAGAGATCATTCGCTCAGAATTCAAATTGTGAGATGAAGGAATATTATAATCAGGTTGTACTTGTGCGGTTGAAGATCCGAAATTCGATTCTATGTTCTGATTCGGCCGAGCAGAATTACAATCAAGTTGATATTGGCGATTATGTTCTATTACCGAAGGGTTTTGTTGGGTATTTGCTTCTATTGTAGTCAATTGCAAATGCTTGGATTGAGGTTCTTGTACATTGCTATCGTCAGCTTTCTTACTCTTCGTCTGTCTCTTGGGTCGGTAAGGAAATTCCAATTCATCCCTCTCCAGATTGAGTCCCCTTTTTTTCGCGTTAGGATTAGAATGTGTTTTCAAATGATACTCGAGGTGTGGTTTGGCTTTGAAACTTTTGTCACATAAATGACAAGAGTATGGCCTAACTTTATCGTGAACATTTGATATATGTCTTTGTAAATTGGAATACAGTTTAAACATCATTCCACATTGGGTACACTGATGGGTGGGAGAATTTGTGGAATGGGAGCAACTTTTGTGAGTAATAAGAGAATTTAAATGCTTGTACATGCTTGGGCACAAATCACACTTGTATTTTTTCTCTTCAGAATGAGTTCTCATGTGAACTTCTAGAATACTTTTTCTGGCAGATGCATAGTCACAGAATGTACACTTGAATTCCTTTTCCCCAGAGTGACATTTCATATGAAGGTGCCAGTGAAACCTATTTTTGATAATCTTTTTGCAAATCTTGCAATGATACGGAGGACCAGGTTCACCGAAACATGTTTTTGTGTGTCTGGCGATTACGTTATCGCCATAAGATTCTCCACACTTGACACATTCACTCCTGCGATGACGGACAGGTGCAACTTTACATCCTTGCTTCATATGATACTTAATAGCTTGCTGATTTTTAGTGACCTTCCCGCAATTTGGACAAGTTAGAGATAATTCTGTACTGGCGCTATTTCGGATGATACGCTGTTTTTGCTTGACTGGCTTCTTCCGTGGTTCTTCGTCCGCTAGGGGCTTGACGACAGTTGTCGGACTCTGCTCACCGTTTTGGTCTAATTCTTCCTTATCATTATCATTATTAGAAGATTCTGACGGACTACAGGAGCCAGAGTTGGCTTTACTCTTCTCATTCTGTACGACTTTATCATCTTCATCTGTAGCAGTATTAGGATTGGACTTGCTTTGTCCTTTTGTAATTGGGGAATTCCTGCTTTTAAGCAATGCGCAATTGTGTCTTACGTGTCTTCTCAAGGCCCTTAGCTTAAGAAACCGTTTGTGGCAAGTTTCACAACTATACGGCTTGTGGACTTGAGCGGAAGTTACTTCAGGGTCGATTCCAAATTCATGTTCAGTCAGCTCTTGTTCTGAAAGCTTACGTAAAATTTTTAGTGCTTCTGGCAACGGGGGAGACTTTCTACGACTTCGAGTAGATTTCAGTTCCTCAGAAGTTGATGCCTGGGATCTGTCGTTCTTCGACTGGTTGAGTTCATCCTCTATTGATAAGTAACCAACGAGAATCGTTACAGAAGGAATTCAAAAATTTATGTTGTATTTTGCTATAAATTTTGCATTTACCACCGGCTAAAGGAGGCTCATAATTAACAGTGCTTTCCGAACTGTCATCATTATCATTGCACCAAGAAGGGCTGACTTCGACATACAAAGGGTCATCAAGTTCTTCTACATCAACGGGTTCGGTTTTAACGTCAATTTCCGGCTCTTCAATCTTTACTCGAATTTTGGCCTCGATGGAATCCACAACCGTTCCTGCATGCCCTAGCGACTTGATCAGGTCAGCAACCTCCTCCTTCAGGATACGTAGATAACCGTCTAAAAGGAGTTTCAAATTAAAATTGATTAATACCCTACTACAATACATTTACATCATGCCATGCATAAAAAGTATAATACCTGAAAAAACTCTAGACAAATTGCCATCAATTTTCGAAACCGTTTCTTCCGTTCGCGAGAGATCAGTCTTCAAATTTACGAGGTCATTGATTAAAGATGCTGAAGTAGGATCAAGCATACTCGCCATTATAATTGATTTATAAGTTTTCTCACATTAAACAGCAAGATTAATTTTTCAAAACTAGAACAAGAATTGAAAAACTTTTTCAACAAATTGTTAAGCCTTTTCAAATTGAGAGAGCAGGAATTTTGGCGGGGATACAGGAATTGAGAATTCGCAGTATTTTGTTCCTCTCCCTGCCTCCCAAGGGAGCAAACGATTGAGGATTACCTCTTACACAATAACTTAATTTTCAGAGCAAGTTGAGAGGTCAACGTGGTCAACCAATGTATAGGATAGCTGGCTAAAGCGGATATTGACCCTTTGACACTTGCTAAAATCTTTAATTCGTAATACTTTAATTACAAACATCCCCAGGCCAGGGAAAAGGAGCAAGAGCTAAGCATTTCTGAAGATTTTCGTAAAGCTGTCATGATGGATATGATGTAAGTATGAGACGAAATATAAGGTTACGCATGTTTTTTTATTAAAGATAAGAGTAATGAGTGACTCGGTCGAAATCAGTTAACAAACCAATAATTCACTCTTTATAGATATATATATTTACGAAACGTTGTATTATGCTTGAAATACACAATAGGTATTACACTCATGTTTGACTGTTCCAGTAAATATGTTGCATCGTAGTTTTTATAAAATAGTTCGTATCGACGAAGATATTGAAGAATCTAAATTGGAATATATATATATAGGGGCCTTCCTACATAGTACAATTGAGCCCTTGGAAAAACTAAATGGTGAATAGGGGATGTTGTAGTTTATAATAATTATAACTAAAATGAGACTGTAAATAGGGTTGGTTATGTATGTTTCCAGTAAGGACATTCATCTTAATAACTTTTAAGAGGGGTTTTCTACTTTGGGAATCATATACAGTTGCTGTGGGCCTTTCTGGGTCTGCTGCTGCTGGGGCGCTTCGTGAAGTCGTTTCACGTGCTTTGTTAAATGGTCAGAACGGTAAAACGCACTTGGACAGTACTGGCATGTGAAGGGTTTGTCTCCTGTGTGAGTTCGGTAGTGTCGAGTCAGCTTATCTTTCCTTTCGAATTTCCACGTACATCCTACCCAAGTACATGGATATGGTTTCTCACCTTTAAAACAATTTCATATACAGTTTTTTTAAACAATCACCAAAAATATAACACATTCCATTATTATGCTAACTTTCCATATTTTATCTTTACCCGTGTGTGTTCGTTTGTGGGCTACAAGGTGTGAACTTTTAATGTAACTTTTTGTACAGCCGTCATAGTCACATCTATAGAGTTTCGGCGAAGGTCGTTGTAGATTATTATCAGTATTCTGGAGGTGCTCACCCGTTTGCCCTTGGAAGGGTCTAATGATTAAAAATACAAGTTTCAATACAGTCCCAAATTTATTTTTCTCCATACAACCTAAACTTAAATTCAAAAACTTACTCAATAAAGAATTCAGACTTTATAGGAGCGAAATGAATTTTCCCGTGAGTGTCCAGTAGACGAGGCATCTTCCGGGATTGAGGTAAGGAATGATCATTATTCTGGTCCTGGTGGGGTTCGTCGTCCTCTATTTCAATTTCGTAATTCGGTCGGTCATTTCTGTCGAATATATTAAAATGAAATGTTATTTGCATGCGAGCAACCTCTACATATACCTAAACCGAGTCTTTTTAAAAGATCTATGAACTTACGGGAGAAATCTTCTGTTAGGAAGGGCCCGCCTTACGGGCGGTACAGGTCTCCTTTGTCGTTGCTCTACTGGTGGTAATGTTGTTGGTTGGACTGAACCTTCTGCGGGCCTACGTTTGACTCGGCTGTTCTCAGGACCATCTGTAAACCGAAAACAAAATTTAAATCGATATCTCACAACCCTAGATAATAGAATGTCAAACAATTCGAAATATCTCAAACACACCACCCGCATTTAAAATTGATGAAATCAATGAGAAATCAGGGACATCTAAAGCCATAGAGTCCATACTGCAATCGCCGTCCTCGTCACCCTCGACCTCAAGTCCACTCTCACTATTGTCTCCCTCCTCTCCCAACAATTCTCCCAACTTTTCAACTTTGACCCCAAACTCAGCGATTTGAATCGATCCGAAATGATTCCTAAATTTTTCAATGATATCGTCCACTGCTCCCTGGGCTGATTTTAATGAGTTGATCAGCAATTCTAGCTCTGCGTCCGCGTTTTCTGCAATTCAAACATTTCAATCGTCAAACCTTTAATTTTAGATTTCCTCACTGCCCAACAAGTCCTAAGATATAAGATTGGGGATAATTTAATTGTTTTACAATCACTCCTTGCTTACCTGACTGAACAACAACAAGCCAGTGTTCACAAATGTCATCAAGGGTCTTCTGCGCCTCAATGAGTTCGTCTTTGAGGTGGGACAAGTCGGTGGACAGGGATCTGCTGTGAGCTGACATTGATCAAACTTCCACCAAAGCCACAGGGTATGAGCATTAATAATTTTTTATACCAGAAATCTTTGAAAATCGTGTGGGTGGGCCAAAAAAATTCCTTCACAAAAGTTTCTATACAATCAATCCCCAGACTTGTCCAGGGACTGGTGTCTCGTTCCCCTCTGGATCCTCCTTTGAGATTTGTATTCCCAATTTAATTAGTAACTGGAGGTGAGAGTTATATATTTTTTAAATAGTTAAGATTAAGCCCCTTTTAGAAATTGATTTTGATGGTGGCACTCTACACTTCCCTTGGCCCTCCCGCTAGCTCTACAGACACAGAGGAACTTATACAACATGAAGTAAAGGCTTAAAAAGTTTTACACACAGTACAATATTATTTTACACACACTGTTGAGGAACAGTAGAAAATAGGAGAGAGGGTCTTTCCGTGCCGTCGTGGTGGCTTGTTGGATGTTGGGCGTATGGATGGACTGGGTGGGGAGTGGGGGAGTCTGTAGGTTAGGTGGGTGTGGCCTAGTCGTGATGGATCCAGCCACACCCATATTATGTCCCGTACATCTGCTCATATCTCTTCATTTCGTTTCATGCAGAGCTAGGGCATAGGATGGGGCTCGTGGGTGCTTTCAGTTTGAATACGAATACATGCTTTTATATCATGATTGTTGTAGGGGGTCGTCAATCAATAGATATGGGAATTGGGATTTAAATCCTTTGGAGATGAGTTGGTGGGGAGCGAGAAATTAGAAGGCTGGTGGACGGAGCCCTTCCAGAGGTCAGGTCAGGTCATGATGCCATGTATAAAATTAACTTTGAACAGGGTTGGAGGTTAATTAATTGCTGATGTGATGTGGGAGTTAGAAAGTTGTGTTGTTTTCAGGATAATTTGATAATTGATTGACATATAAATAATTGAGTAGCATGAGAGTATCAGAGTTTGATAGGCTTTAAATATCAATTATCACATCGACACATGGTTAAATACCTATGTATGTAACTACTTATGCGTCAATAATCAATAAAGTTAAATCAAACTCGGCTCTTAGTATGAGCATTTTAAAAGTAAATACAAATAGCCCCGATATCTATGTTGATCAGTATAGCATATATGAAAAATAAATTTCCTCGGTTTTTTTAGAATTTGGACCACGGTTTATACATACGATTTTTAAGATGCATTTATTTTTTAATTGACGAATTATTAATTTTCTGGTACACCAACCTAATTTCTTATAATAATAATTTACCTGAGTTGTGGATAATCAAAATGTAACAACCATGCAATTGCAAGGATGTTTTGATTGAATAAATACAAATAAATACAAATCTAAATTAATTGTATTTTTACAAAATTGAAATCAATCAATAACTGTAATCAATGTTTGGATACGAAATTTTTCTAATTATGCAGTAAAAAAAAGTACACTACTACTTAAAACTGAAGTTTTTTTAGGGACTTTGAATTTTAAATAAATATTTTAATAACAACCCACCCCACAATGGTCATTCCTTAGCCCCATTTACCCGTTTAATAGTAAACTATATTTTGCTGTAATTAACTTATATGCAAAATTGTGGAAATCAACTATGTCAATCTTTTGAGAAACTCCCTGTCTAAGATCCCAACGGACTGTATCATTTTGAATAGCATATTGCAATCAAGAATCGGTATCCAAGATGTCAGATCAATTTCTCTAGGATCTACTGGAATCCGCTATGCTATGGTCACTTGACCCCCATGATGAGTCAAACCTTGTAAAATCTATCCTTCTTCAAACTTGTCTATGCAATTCAACAAAAGACCCAGAGTACTGAGTTGTGACTGTTGTGACTTGTGAGTGTTGTGGTTGTGACTCTTAACTCAAGATGGTCAAGATTTCGCGTGCATATACGGATGACGGACAGAAAGACAACGGTGATCGTATATTAGTCCTAACGAACGGACTCATAATGGAGAGCATATATGGACTTGGCTTGACTACAAAATTATTCATGGAGCTCCTCAGCACCCGGTTAAAAGAATTGGTGATTGCTGACGCTGAGGCTAAAGCTAAAAGTCAGCTTGACACGTACACAGTCATTTGACTGATCGATCTACTTTCATGGTACGAAAGTGAATAATCATATATAAAAGCATAAAATTGGCGAGCTCGGATAATTTAACTTGCACAAACAATTACCGTCTTTCAAGACCAGAGCGACACAGGTCTACGCAACTTTAAGGTTTAAAAGGTCGGACGGTAACCAAACACCTGGAGGTCAAAAACTTTGTAAGGCCCGATTCTCAAAGAACCCCAAACACAAATCTCAAAAACTCATAATGCTATTTGGTGCAAATCTAGATGGATCTTCAAAGTTTTTCAATAACCCAAAGAATAGTGCCTAAATACAATGTTGGTATCTCTTGAATGAGTTGCATGTGTTATTTGTGTGTTTATTTGCATATTTATTAGAGTCGCATGAAAAAAACTCACAGGTGCAACTTCATATAGCCCGAGCCAGGTTTATAAAAAATTTCAAGCTTCTAAGCCAATTTATG
>JAQFYM010000913.1:0-45350 GCA_034694785.1 Agrenia bidenticulata
ATATTTTGGCGGGTCGGCGCCCGACTCTGGCAGAATTAGCCGGACGGGAGCCGATTGTCGGGTCTCTTGACGCAGTCTGCACATGGCTTGAAGCAGCTCTAGTCAAACCACGCGGCTTTTCTTCCACCTTCCAAACTCAATGCTACTCTCTCATTCTACGAGATTGATCTTTTAAAAATATCTTTTAACACAAAATTACCCGAAATTTCAAAGGGATTTTAGTTTAAAATTTATAAAATAAACTTTAGGGGTCATGACATAAGTGTAGCAAAGGGTTTCAAAATGCACAAAAAAATTAACTGTTTCCGCCCGGGATCGAACCGGGGACCTTTCGCGTGTGAGGCGAACGTGATAACCGCTACACCACGAAAACCAGTTGAAAGTATCTGGGAATTTACTTGGAGATGCGTTGAGTTCCTGGAATTACTGATGATAGTATTAGTCTCTGAACTGACTATCTCCATACAGAATACTCCAGATGCTATGTTTTCCCATGAGTTACCTCTGGAGGCTATGAAATGGTCACCTTTGAAAAGACCAATTACAGTTCTCTTGGTATAAGCATGAACAGGAATAAAAATAGGGTAAACAGGTTGAATTTCATTTCAACATAAACCGGATTTCAATACTTCCTCTGAAATGACAATTCCGAATACAAAGGAGTTTAAGAAATTAATTTGGCCGTTTGTATCAAGTTTTACCATCCAATTTCAGTTGCACGACTCGCATTTAAATATGAATAGACATTTGCTCAAAAATAGTTTATTAAAGAATTTTTGACCAAAAAAGAATAAATGATTGAAAATTTTATATTGATCAATGTTTGATGGTATTCATTTTTACGCTTATCATGAATTAAGATCTCTTAAAACCTCATATTGAGTCGAATTTGCACATTAGAACTTAGAACGGATAATATATTTGATTTTTTGAAAGCAGATGGAAGGTTTAAAACCTCATGAAATGTAACAAGTAGCAACTGAAATTGGAAGTTCTAGAAATGTAGGTAAATAAACAGTGCTTGTACACATTACTGTATCTTCCATTACAATTTACAATACAATGTATAAAACCATAACATAACTCTGTACGTGTGTATAATTAAATAGCATTAGCCACATCCATTTCCTTTGTTTCGTCCGAATCCTTCTCCGTAGTAGTGAGGGTTGCCAATGTATCCGTAACTAAAGTTTCCTTCTCAACCTTGATCTCTGATTCCATCTTCGTCTCTTCAACAGAAGTTTTCTCTTCAGGTTCAAGTTTGATACCCACCTTCTCTTCAGGTTCAAGTTTGATACCCACCTTCTCTTCAGGTTCAAGTTTGACACCAACTTTCTCTTCAGGTTCAAGTTTGATACCAACTTTCTCTTCAGGATCAAGTTTGATACCAACTTTCTCTTCAGGTTCATCTGGTTTATCAGGTGTTGAAGCTTCAACCAAGTTGAACTTCTTGAACTTGAAGAAGTCTTTAACCACAGAGACGCAGAAGACAGTCTTGAGAATTTCAGCGGTAATGGTATACACCGGGTTGTTGAGATCGACAAAGTTTAGTGGATTTACTTCCGATACCACTTCAGCCAGCGTCTTGATCACGTCTCCTTTCGACATTTTAGTATTATTACGAATGTTCACAACAATCTTGAATGACTTGTACCCTTCCTTAAAATCCTTCTCAAAAAGTTCTTTGCATACCTTTTGAATTGCATTAAGGTCACTCTGAAATTTAAAGTGTATCAGTTATAGCGATGCATTAGTACAGTAGCCCACTTTATTAGTGAAGGTAAGGTATTCATTTAATTGTTTTAGATGCATAATAAACGGGACTTACATGACACGTAGCTGCGATGGGAAGAAAACGTAGAATATGTCGGGATTTTGGCTCTCTCTTTGCCACTATGTCTTCAAAAATTCTGTACGTGATTTCATTGGGATCGTCGATCTGGAATTTTAACAAATACAGTAATTGAAACCTTACTATCACGCAACATATTTTCGTCCTTCCTGCATTTTATTAATGAGCTAATTGGGCATAAATCATTAACGAACCGTGGAACTGATGAAAACGACGTTTTTCACTCCAGTATCGACACATTGGAATCTTTTCCTCACATGGTCGCTTTTCAACTCAGCTATCTCCTTTTTCATTGCTTCTTCTATGTCCATACCCTCGCTCTCATGATTGTCGTTATCATCGTCTTCAGAAGAAGAATGATCTTCTTTACGTACTGTGAATCGAGGTTTTTCTACTACAGCTTCTTTCTCGTCTTCGGTTACATTCTGTTGAAATATAATAAATACAATTTTTATTCCTGTAAAGTAGTGTAGGTAAAGCTTTAAAGTTTGACAAGGTTAATGCTAAATAACTAATGTAACATGAAGATGGATCAAATTACGTTATATCTATACAACAAGAACATAGAACATAATCTCTCAATCTCTCAACATAACTAGGTACTTCACTAATCGAATCCTAGCTATTAGACATCTGACACTTGGAGACACGAAACATAGCAAATATCATAAAATCCAACCTTTGCCCCTTCTAATGTTTCATTTCCAATTCCACTTTGGACGTCCTTATTCTCTGTAGAAACACCAACAGGTTCTTCTCCTTGTCCAGGTTCTAGTTTTATCTTCCTAGAAACCGGCAGACCATCCTCTCCCAGATGGTATTCGTTCAATAAATTGTAAGCCTCCCTCACACAATCACTCTCTCGGAAGTTAGTTGTGCAAATGAAGCCTTTCATTCCTGGTGCCAAATCTGTTCTTGGTCGACGTTTACTTTTCTGATGCCCGCCGTGCCCGCGATTGTAGGAACTGACATAGTCTCCAGATTTGTATCCGAAAGAATCTACGCTTCCTCTGTTGCTACCGGAGCCACCGCCACCGCGGCCTCGTCCACGACCCCAACCTCCGCTTTGACGTGACTGCTTAAGGTAACTCATTCTGGCCTTATTTTTTCTCTTCCCCCCTTCTTCCCGGCCAGCCCCGTTGTCTGCTTTTTCCATAAACAAACTGAAAATTTTTAAATACAGAAGTTATAGCTCATTAATTTTTAATTCTATTTGAGTAGTATTGTGCAGTACACAGTACACAGTAGCAGTTGCACAGTGAGGATATTGTAACGCATTTCAATTTAGAGTACTTACACATGCACAGCTGACTGACAACTCAATGCAATGACATGACATAAATGCACCAAAACAATCGGGGTTTGACCCCGCTGACATATCAGTTGATCATTGGTATACAATATAAACAACAACAACACAACAGTAAGACAGATTTTGTAAGTTTGGGTGATTTTAATTGAACAACTGAACCCCGTACACCGTAATTCAGGGGTTCTGATTCCGAAGTTTTGATAGTTTTCGTGACTTGTTACCGGACGACAATTACATAAATAATATAAACTTGATTGATGTTAGGGATTAATTTAAATATGAAATGAAATGATGAATAATCTCCCTTACCCAAAGTAACACCAAACTCTACCGTCTTCACCTCCTCCTCCTGCACACTTTTCCTTACCTGAATATTCTCTAATTACTACTACAACTCTACAGCAATGAATTGGTGGGAGTATTACAAGTTTTTGTGGAAATTTCAATTAACAATTTGCATTACTATTTTTACTAACTTTGCATCTGAAACACAAAATAAATTCACCACCGACTGTCCAAGCTACCACGTGTGTGTAGCTAACTGCATCACAAATCACAACACTGCTGAACTAAAATTGCTATTCAGTGTTAAGCGTGTTAAGTGCCCAACTTTGGGGGGAAATGAGAGAGGAAGCCATAGTAGACCGCCAAAATTATTTAACACTTTCCCATTTCTCCAGCTTCTTGCTCTTCACTCGTGCTCATAACCCCACGCACGCTTATCAGTCTTATCTTATTATTGGACTTATCCCAGTTATCGGTTATCACAGTTCAATTTCATGAC
Source organism: Agrenia bidenticulata (assembly GCA_034694785.1). Taxonomy (NCBI): domain Eukaryota; kingdom Metazoa; phylum Arthropoda; class Collembola; order Entomobryomorpha; family Isotomidae; genus Agrenia; species Agrenia bidenticulata. The sequence goes on from JAQFYM010000913.1 coordinate 3,949, forward strand.
CGTCGTATCCTCACAGAGTTATTGACCTTCGACTTCCACAACACACTCGCCTTTTTAGAGTAAATAGTCTGGAATTTTCAAGAACCCGTTTTTAGACACACATTGATTAGTGCAGATTGTGCTTGAGAAATATATTAATTTGGTAACCCTTACAGTTTAAGTGTTTACAGGTTGGGAGCAGTTGAACTTGAGCGTATAAGAACGTTTAGTTAAGATACGTTTTGAATTGAAGCTGCTATTGCATATTGACTGTTAACTGTTAACTGAACTTGGTGGTGTTGGTGACCTCTCAGTTCACAGTTTAAGGCTTTCATTGAAGGGTGGAAAGGATGAAGTACATTCTGATAACTGGGGGTGTGATCAGTGGGATTGGAAAAGGGGTGATTGCATCGAGTATTGGAACGATTCTCAAATGCTGTGGTCTTCAAGTAACAGCTGTTAAGATTGACCCTTACATTAATATTGATGCCGGGACATTCTCACCTTATGAGCATGGTATGTTTTAGTCCCATGGCTTCTATCATATCATGGGATTCACTACATTTTAATTATGATTGATAAATGAATTGTGGGATGCCCATGTCTCACTACCATTCTGTGTGATTTCTAGGTGAAGTATATGTGCTAGACGATGGAGGTGAAGTTGACCTTGACCTGGGGAACTATGAAAGGTTTTTGGACGTAACTTTACATTCCACGAACAATATAACGACGGGAAAGATCTATCAGGCTGTGATTAATAGAGAAAGGAAAGGAGATTATCTCGGGAAAACTGTGCAAGGTAAGCGTTCAGGCAGGGCTGAAATCAGAATCTTTAAAAAGGTTCTGTTTTTGTCGACAAAACACTTAAATGAGAACTTTTTTGCAAAGTTTTTAATGTTAATCAATTGATGTTAAAATCATGAATATTGTATTTTGTATTGTTTCAGTTGTTCCACATATCACTGATGCCATTCAAGAATGCGTTCAGGCAGTTGCGACGAAGCCAGTAACGGAGGACGATGTTGAGCCTGAAGTATGTGCTCTTTCACTGAGGTTCTAAAATCTAAATGTGAATGGATTTTGAGCTAAGAGTTCTCATTTGGTGTTTTAGGTGTGTATAATTGAAATGGGAGGAACGATAGGAGATATCGAGGGGATGCCGTTTGTGGAAGCATTTCGTCAGTTCCAGTTTCGCGTTGGACGTGAAAACTTCTTTTGTGTTCATGTCTCACTAGTTCCTCAGGTTCCTCAATTGAATTGCAATATTAGATTTGCATGCATTTCTTTAGAAATGTTTTTCAAATAATGTGGAATCTTTTCAAACATAAATATAGCCCAGATCAACTGGAGAACAAAAGACGAAACCAACTCAAGCATCTGTTAGAGAACTTCGCGGACTGGGACTTTGTCCAGATCTGATCGTCTGTCGGTCAGAAAATCCAATCGGTGAAGCCGTGAAAGAAAAAATCTCAAACTTTTGTCATGTAGCACCAAATCAGGTTTATTTTTCACAGTATAAATGGATTATATGATTTTGACATGCTTCGGGTCTATTTTAATGCGTTTGGATTTAGGTGGTCTCAATTCATGACTGCTCATCGATCTACAGAGTTCCTATCCTTCTTGAGAAACAAGGCGTTATTGAAATTTTTAAGGAGCGACTACAGCTTCCAATCGCTTTCCCGACTGCTCCAGATTTGATGTTTAAGTGGAAAGATTTGGCTGATAGGTAATTTAAAATTAAATATGCTCACGAATTCTTAGCTAGTATACAGTAATAGAGTTATGTTTTTTTTTAAATTTAGGTACGAAAGATTGACAGTGGAAACTAAAATTGCTCTAGTTGGCAAATACACTCAACTGGAAGACGCATATGCTTCAGTAACAAAGGCACTTCGACATGCTGCTTTGGCTGCTGAGCGTAAACTAGTTTTAACAGTAAGATTTAACTGATCTGGACTGGATGATGTTATTCATGATTCATGAGTTACTAGAAACAGTTTCAGTAAATTACGTGTATGTTTTATCCAGTATATTGATGCAGAAGAGTTGGAAGAAGCTGGATTGCGTTCTAATCCTGTGAATTATCACGAAGCGTGGAAGCAGCTTTGTGGGGCAGAGTAAGTTGTACATAAAAACCGAATCTAAAAAATATTCTTCGAAAACAACTGGGCCATATGCTAAAATTTAGTTTTTTTTTAAATAGTGGAGTGTTAGTTCCGGGGGGCTTTGGTAAACGAGGAGTAGAAGGTAAAATATTGGCTGCAAATTGGTGCCGTGAAAACAACAAACCATACTTAGGAATTTGTCTGGGATTCCAAGTTGCTGTGATTGAGTTCGGAAGGTACTTAAAGAAATTTTCTTGTCTTTCTTTCTGTGACAAAATGGCTTAAATTTATTGCAGATTAATTGGTGCAATATGAACTGTAATTCTAAAAACCCCTTCTAAATAAGTAACTATGTTTTGGTTCACACTAATTTTGTAGTTTATAAATGAACAACTCCAATCAGATCAGAAATTCCCCACCCTCCGATAACCTTCCTTTTCCAGTCCCATCCATGGTAGTCAGACCAGCCAGACTTTAAATGGTTTGGTGCTTGATGTTTCAAATAGATTTGGGATCCTCTTGGTGGTGGTGGAACGAATTTAATTTTTTGTGGCCATCCGAACCAGGGCATCGGTCCTTTTTCACATTCATCATTTCCCCATCCACCCCCACGACTTTTCTTTCCTCCTCCCTTGCCACCTTTACCTCCTTTACCACCTCGCTTGCGTTTTTTCCCACCTCCTCCACATTGCTTTCCCCTTTGCTTACCACCACCTTTACCTCCTTTACCTCCTTTCTGTTTCTTTCCTTTATCCTTGTGACCTTTATGGCCTTTGTGACCTTTATGGCCTTTGTGGACCTTATGACCTGCACGGAATGATTTATTGATAGTTAAATGTGAGTTTAAATTTTTTAAAGAGTATCAAAACTTATGTCGAATACCTTTTCCTCCCTTGTGTCCTTTCTTCCCCTTTTTACCACCTAGAAGGAAATTTCAGATCGTCAGTTAGTTAAATTGGTAGAGTGACTTTCTAGAAAGCATAGCAATGTGATAAAAATACCCTCGTCATCGTCCTTTCGAACCCATCCCCACCCGGGTCCCAAATGATGCTCCACTTGAGTCCAAGGAGCTCCGGTTTCTCCGACCCATCCTTTTCCCTCGACCCACCGAAGACCTCCAGTGTCCTTTCCTCCCCCTTCACTTTTCCATCCCTCAGGCCAGACGCTCCAACCCCCGGGCCCGCCGGCATCTTTGTTGATTATGAAACCAACTTGGTTGATGTTTCCATACCCCCCTCGAGGGGGTTTCCCTAACCAGAAGGGAGGGACGTATTTGCTTGGATCATCCTCTTCATCTTCATCCCCACCGCCATGCTTCCCATGCTTTCCATGTTTGCCGTGCTTGTGCTTTCCACGGAATTGAGGTTTTCCTTCGTCATTGTTAGGGGTTTCTAAGTCGTAATCATCTTGTGCATCGTATTCTCCTAGGTTGATAGATGCGATTTGAGGGTATGTCCTCGCTAAATTAGGAGAATCTGGAGTTAAAATTGTGCGGGTGTTATCGCTTGGTCGCTGTAATCGAAATTTGGTAATCTGACTCTTGATTGGGTCGCTTCTTGGGTAGTATCTGAAGAACTGCTGTTGTGAGTTTTCGTTTGATCCTGAGTGCGATTCGGGGGGTGTGAGTTGTTTGAATCGTCGCCAAAGGTTTGGAGTCCCTTCTCCGTTTTCGTAGTCATCGACGTAGTCTTGAGTATTTACTTGAACAATGAATGTGACCGCAAATACTGCCACGGCCTGGAAACATTAATGTTTTATGTAAGGTTTGTCTTTTATGAGTTTTGCAATTCTTACTGCTATCGAATACCAATTGCTAGGCAGATAGAGTTTTGTGTATATTCAAATTGTTTGCTATGAGAGGTAGGAGATTAAGGAATGGAGATTACTGCACTGGTGCGTGTGGCCATTATCGTGTAACTGGCAAAACAGGATTTATGAATTGGAATAGATATGACAAAAAATGTTTAGCTGACCCGAGCTGTCTGCATCGGTTCTAACCGTAGGATGCATAATGCATATTGCTGATGGAATTTGAGTCTATGAAAGTGATTTTTAAAAATTAGATTCTGAGTCTGATACTGATTAATTAAATAGTGTTTCGAAAATGAATATGGTATGTAAGACAGTTTTTGATTTTTTGATTTCAAGTAAAATGAGAAGGTAGAAGTGCTTACCAAATAGTTCCACATGATGGATATCCGGGTTTATAATTCCCGACTCCAGAACAAATGTTATGAGAAAGTAGTGACCATATGCAAACGACTTATCCTGCCTCGTATCCGCTTTGAAGAACCGTTGTGGACTAACTGATGGTGATTCAAAGATGTGATGGTCAAGTATCTTAAACTTTTAGTTTCATCCCACCTTAATAAACCATTCAAGACCCGTAGTGTTGGCTTGTAGAGTAAGAACCGGTTTGGTTCCGAATTTCCTTCTTAAACCTGGTAGAGTCTGTGAGGTTAGGCAGGTGGGTCGTGATACTGTATGTATCATTTGTCTCTCGGAATCATTGACCTGTGAAACATAACGTTAATAAGCAGTCAATGTTCTCCCCAATGAAGGTGGTGGTGGGGCAAACCAGACTTGAAGAATGGAATTGAGCCCATACCCTTTCAATTTCTTTCATTAAGTTCTGATCTCCTATGGATGTATTCTCCGTAAAAGCGGCTTTGTTTTCTAGATTGTGGACTTGTTGGTGTAAGATCGTGAAGACTTGTTGTTTTGAGGATGTACTAATGTTTTTTGCACGCTTTTTGTATTGCAGGAATGTTTTGGGGTTAAAAAATGCAAATTCTACGGAGATGGAACCGAACTGTGAGCATCCTGTCGTGATTGACATGCCCGAACATAATACGGGCCGTATGGGTGGAACTATGAGACTTGGACGGAGAGCGACTCTATTTCAAACGGATAGGAAATCAATTTTAAGTATGATCTTGTGTAGCTTATAAGTATTCGGCAAGCTTTGGAGAATTGAAATCCGCTAATATGACCAATTCCCAATTCCTAAATTTTTTATTGCAGAACAACTTTATGGTAACATAGACGAGGTAGAAGAAAGGCACCGACACAGGTATGAAGTGAACCCACAGTGTATTCGAGAGTTTGAAGCTGCAGGAATGATATTTGTTGGTAAGGGTGAGATTGGAGTTAATTCTGCAAGATTTGGTAGTTTTATTTTTTTTAAATTATAATAAAGGTAAGGATGACTCTGGGCAAAGAATGGAAGCTCTTGAGTTGACGGATCATCCCTTCTTCACGGCAGTGCAATTCCACCCTGAATACTTGAGTCGACCTTTGAGACCTTCACCTCCATATGTTGGGCTACTTATGGCAGCTTCTGGACAATTGGACACATACTTGACTACGATTGCTATGTCTAAAGTTGGTCTAAGAAAGAAATCTATTCGGCTTGATAAGGTGAAAGATGCCGCAGCTCCCCCCGTCATACCAGAACTGTCCAAGTCGTCTGTTGCTGCTTGATGAGGATCTCAGAATCTCTGACCGATAACATGACAAGTGATCCTTTACTGAACATTGAATTTCTGATTCCATTTCCTACCTTGTACTCGAATATTAATGATTAATTAGACATTTAACATTTATTATGCATGCTTTCTACAACATCGGACTAATTATATCCAATTTCAAAAATGGTTTATCATGAATGTACTCTTCTTACAATATTACTGGGTATAACAGGAATATTGCTGGGTCACATTTTGAATGAGCTTTCCCTTATCGCAGAAATTATATTATTTGCTCAAGTATTATTAGTCCTTAGCAATTTGATTTTAAAATACAGTTTGAAGTTCAATTAAAAGTTAAAATTATTAATTTAATTAAATAAAATAAAAAGCATACCAATAATTTCTATAAAGGGATTGGGGAAAATAGAGACCCGCTCGGGTTCAGAAAGGAGATAAAAAGTCCGCCAGTCATGATCTTCTTGTAAGCTAATTGACAGAAGTTGTTGGTGGTTTAAGTAGATAAAAAGTAGGCAGCTGTTATTTCGTCATAAGCTAAGGTGTGGGTGTAGATCGTAGTTTGTTATTGGATTATTTGTGTAGTATGATAATAACAATAACACGGAAAAATTAGAAGGAGGTGGATTAATATACTTAATTGAGAAAACCCAGACGGACGTGGGTATTTGTAATTGACATTTAAATCCTGATTTTGTAAGTATTGAGAAATTTCAATTGCAATGTCACCATTGTTGGGAGGGATGTGGGTAATGAACAATAAGCTAATAGTGGAGTCCTCCCTCCCTTTGATTTTGCTTGTGGGGACATTCACAGTGAGCACTTTAGGGCCCTTATGGACATTATTCAGCCTCTCACTCATTCCAATTGAAATCAACATAATTAGCAAGTACTTTAAAATCAAGGACTCCAGCACCTTCTACTTCTCCTTTACAATCTACAGCATTATAATCTCTTATGTGGTAAGTTGGTTAAAGTTGGACTTTTGGGATGTAAGAATATATTTGACTAATAATGACCTTCTAACCCTTTCTAGATCTTCGAGTACATGACCTCAGCCCACTACAACAGTCTGACTAAGCCAGAGTACCTCGTTAACCTGACCCTTTTCGCCCTCGCGATCTACTCTATTCAGCAAACGCGGACGAGGTCGTGGAAGGTGGCGATACAGCCTTCCACAATCGCACCCCCTGCCATTGGCTATAACTACTGCAAGAAATGTGTGAGGACTATCCCAGGGCGTGACCATCACTGCATCTGGCTGAATACTTGCATAGGAAAATCAAACCGTTACTGGTTCTTGGCCACAATCTTGTTCTCCATCCTTTGGATCCTTATGACCGTTCTTATTAACTTGACATCCATTTGCTACCCTGTTTATCTCTTTGGGGATAGTTCGAGTGGGTGGATACTTGTTCCTTTTCAGTGCCCGGATGTGTATGATGTGGAGGGGGGCAAGAGTGTCATGTAAGTTTTGGGTTTAATTTTGTTAAATTAATGTTTATAAATCGGTGAGTTCAATTTTTGGTGTTTTGGTGACAGGGCTACGATAAGTTTCGTCTCGTCCATGTACGGCATTGGAGTGCTCTGCCTTCTCATTATGATTCTCATTCATCAGTTAAGGTTTCTTTACAAAGGGGTGAGTTACTTGGAGTACAAGTACGGACTGCAAAGAAGCAAGATAGCTAGCGTACATTAAACATATGCCAATTATTTGATCTCATGCAATTTCTAATTCCTACTGCGATTTCCATATTTGTTCAAGTCGTTTAACTTTGTAATAAACCGCTTAAGTAACACTGAAAAAATATGTACTCTTATGCAGTATTAAGTCATTTTATCGATAGACTAAGCAACCTTTTACACAAAAAATGTACGGTCTGATTACATCCACGTGGGCTGCAAAGGACATTTATGAACATGCTCATGAAAAAGTTTCCGATCCATTTAGTGCACATCGTTTTATGTTTACAATTCATAATCCTGATAATCAATTTCAAAATATAAAATCAATGAACTATTCAACTTGAATACTAATGTACGTATCAGTCTAAGCGGCCATGTGTCTAAGAACCGCTCTTCTTAGCGACGTTCAGGAAGGTTCCAGTATTCGAGAAGTATTTGGCATTTGCCTCGCTGACTTTCTTTTCAGCAGCCTGCGGATTAACTATCTCAAGGCCCTGTATGGATGGATAAATAACAGTTTCATCTCTTTTTCTAAAGTTAGATCTTTGAGCTTTTAAAATTGAATGTAAAATTACCTGCAACGGAGTAAACGCAATGCTCGAAGCAGTACCGGAAATATGCTTCTTAATGGTCGTAGTGCCTCCAAATACTTGTTGTTTTTGAAGATTCTTTTGAAGAGTCTTGGATATCCTAACTTTTGTCTTCTCGTCAATCTGAGCAGTCCTTATTTTACCTGATCCAGATTTACCCATATTGCCACGATTATACCCTAAGTCCTCTTGGTATGCATCGTCTCCAATCTACAATCAATAATTTAGTAATGAACACATTTGCTGCATCGAAGATCGAATTCAAGTGGCAAAACTCACATCACCAAATGTGGTACGATTCTGTTGCTTCCTTAGCTCTGTCACAGCAAACCGTTCTTTCATTTTCCGAACTCGCTTACCCCCACGACGCTTCCTGGGTGGGTCTACAGGTTTTGGTAGAGGCTTAATTGATTTCACTGGAGGAGCTTCCTATAACCATATTTATTAAAACCTCGGACATAAATACCGTAATAACTGAAGAGTCTATCTGCTATACAAACCTGCATTTTTTCCAGTGCCTTTTCAATTTCTTCCCTCAGCTTTCGCCCAATGGTTCCGGTTGAACACTCATGGCAAGCGTCCACGCGAGCAGCCAGTGTACATTTGTTTGCGACCATCCTGGCCATCTTTCTACGCATATCCTAATAAACAAAGAATAAAATCTTGTACAAACTGTATGCAATGTTTGAAAGAATATTTTCAAACTATTCTAACCGGGGGCGTTTCTTGCACAATTTCACTGTAATAGACAAAGCCTGTGTGTGGTAGCAAGGCCTTTTGAGAAAATCCGGACAACATTTTTTTCTGCGCTCCCAACAACAGTACATTACAAGCTGGCATTTTGCTCAATTTTGTTAAACCACCAGCAATCCCTGAAATCATCAATAAATAATATTTAGTCTAAGAGAATAATTTATCGAATTAATTTATAATTTCTCAACGTGATATGTCCGGATTGGGACTACCCATTAGTTTTGCAGCCGTTGCAGCACCAATAATAAGAGACATGTTTGGAGCGATGAACTGCATTCTGGATTCCACGTACTCATAAATTTTCAGTTTCAACTCATTAAGCTCCAAAGCCATATCACACCCCTCATAGATTTTTCGTAATTCATCCTCAGATAAAATCTGCCTGTTAAAAAATGTAAAAAAAACAAATAAATCGTATGAGCCCTTAAATCTTAAAATCTGGAATCACAACAAAGCTTCACCAAACTGTCTTAATTACCCTTGAGTCGTTGAAGCCGTTACAGAAACGACCATAATCGTTGCCTGCGTGAGAATTGACCCCAGTCGCTCGTTATTTTTCGCCCTGTCCAAATCATTTCCTAACTGCCTGATCGTCTTGAGATACTCGAGTGGACTCACAACGAGCGACTCCAGCTCAGGGAATCTCTTGTTATACTTGTCTTTAGTAAACTTGTGAATAGTACTGATCTCATTGTCAATCTCTACAGCCAAGCCGTTAGCCTCCACAATGAGTTGATACTCGGGGTCAACTTCCACAGGGCCCATTAGATCTTCCGCTGACCTTACCCGTTGGCTATTTTCCTCAATCTGATTCATCACCCGGGAAAACTGCTCAGAATCTCGTAGCTTACATATTTGTCTCACGGATATTAACTTTGGATCTACAAATAGAACATTTTACACACAACTCAGATAAATAATAATTAAAAATCGCTTTACAACTTCCTACCATTCAAATTCAGCGTTTCAGCCTCATGATCGACTTCCATATCCTCTGACCTGTCCGTCACTGCAGCTACGGCGTTGTCCCCTGCAGCCCCGTCCCCAAAGGCCGCTTCCAGTAAGTCGTCTCCATCGTCCCCCTCTTCCAAATCTGCTAAGAGTTCTTCTGCCAGTGACATTTTAGTCTGGCGTTGTAGACTTACAAGCTAAAAGAAAATCTGAACTAGATCCTAGGTTCCTTTTCAAATATCTTATCGAACTTATCGACAGAGAAATTAAAAGACCGGTGTCCAGTTGTACTTATTACTGATTTTATCGACAAGTAACAACAAATTTGAATTTCCCTCCAGATTACAATCTATGACTTTCTCGCATTACCCTGTGAATAATTAGCCGGTAGCAAGGGCATTGTTAGATTGTTACAAAGTTACAATCATCGTTACATTTTAGACATTCAACAATGGACTCAGTAAGAAGGGTTTCAAAGCTAATTTATTCATGCAAAAACTTAATGACAAATAATTTTGAGGTGAATAGACATGGAGGTCATTTAATAAAGTCGTTGTGTTCTCTTTGAATTGCGTTATCATTCTCCTCAAATCCACTGCCCCCTTCAACCCCTTCAGCTTCGAATGAACTTTCGAGGTCCAGGAATTCCAGGGCTGACTGCCTTATCAAATTGGAAGATAAGGCCGCGCCGCAGATGGTCCATTTTGCCCATTTAATGCTCGCCACCTTAGGGACTTGGTCTCGGGAACGGTAACGAATCCTAAATCGGAAAGACACCGTGTCCCCTGATGCAAAGATCGACAAAACATATAAGAATCGTCAAGATAATAATTTTTTAACAATTAAAAATGCATATTTAGTGTTTCTCACCCGCGTGAATATCAACAGGGTCGAGATTCTGGAACCAAGCTTGACCTTTTGAAGGAGTGCTTGTGACCATTACATGCCAGCCCTAGAAATTATAAATTCTAGTATTTTTACACAACCCAAGATCAAAGGTCAAAGATGACATAGAATATATCGAGGAAAAATCTGACCCCTATGAAGGTGAAGGGGATGGAGGTTTTCATAGCCAAGGTCCAATTTCCAGCCACCGTCCCGGGTGCGGTGAAGGTCACATTTCCGAGATAACTTAGCAACTCCGCAGATTCGATCACAGCCACTTGGCTGCACTTGGCGGAAAGGGCATGAATCCCTTGGGGACTTATGATAGCCAGGGACAATAGGATCAGAAACAGCATCTTTCCAGGGCTCTTGTTCTTCCTGGTAAGATTTACCATGTTGTGTGATTGAATTAAAAGTGCTGATTTAATTAGCCAATTTAATCAGATTTTTGATTAATTCTCAAAAAATCTTTCTATGAAATGCAGATCTTATAGGAAGACTCTGACCGTACTCAAATCTTTGGGGTGTCAACTGTGAAGAATGTGAAGATGATAATTTTTTTAGACGAGAGATCTGTGGAGTCGAGGGTGTCAAGTGTGTTGTATGTTTTAACTTTTGTAGACAATAACAATGATCCAATTTTATTTTAGGAATGACAAACTCGGTCTTTAGTTTCTGCTGAATTGGTTTGTCAAAGTACACACGTATTAATCCTGTCACAATTATGCGTGTAGAGCAAGATTTTATCTTAACGGCTTTGTTTTTGTGTTCTAGTCTTAATGCTATGAATAGGATGTGATTTGAGATGCGGTTTGTTGGTGGACATGAATATTGGCATACCAGCAACCAGTGAAAACATGACGCTATATATTTATAGTAGTAATCAGGACATATGACCCGAGCATCGGGACTCGTCCTCTGAAAAACGCTCGACACTTAGGACAGAATCCATCTATAAAGATAGCTCATTGGAGATTCATGTATTTAATTCTTGTCTTGCTGTTCAATGACGAAAACATTGCGAGTCTTTTAGTTTCTTGGATATTTAAAGAATTCTTTAATATTCTGTTTCTGCTCATCAAAAAATATTCATGGTATTTTCTAAACAAGAACAATGAAAAAGGAACGAAAGATAATTGAGATTTTGGCTGAGATAGAAATCTCAATTGGGTTTGAGATTTATGGAAATTAAAATCCACCTCCTCCATATCCTCCTCCCCCATGTCCATAACCGTGACCTCCGGCACTGAACCCGTAACCTCCTCCATTGTATCCTCCATAACCACCTCCGTGACCTCCATGACCTCCACCGTAACCACCGCCTCCATAGCCTCCTCCGTAGCTTCCTCCATAACCTCCACCGTAACCTTTGGGAACATACAATGAACTTACTCAAATTGACAATGATACGAATTTAAATTTGAATCCACTTACCCCCACCATGTCCCCCGTGTCCCCCGTGGCCTCCATAACCTCCTCCATGTCCGTAACCGTGACCTCCGGCACTGAACCCGTAGCCTCCGTCATGGTATCCTCCGTGACCTCCGTGACCTCCACCCCCATAACCTCCTCCGCCATAACCGCCTCCATAACCTCCTCCTCCATAGCCCCCTCCACCGTGGCCATGTCCTCCATATCCGTATTCGATAACACCTTCGCCCTCCCCGCTATATCCAACGTTGGAGCCGTGTCCACCCGCTCCACCAGCTCCTCCGAAACCCCCACCGAATCCGTGAGTGACCCCTCGTTTGGCAACATTTCCACCATTTTCTGTCTCCTCCACACTTTGCATCTGGAAGGGTCCGTTAGCCCCGAAGAGTCCTTGGTCTTTGAACTGATGTCTTTCCTTTAAGCCTCCCTTCTCTTTGTTTTCTGCTCCTTGTCCTGACGCTGCTAAGGCCACAAGGCCTGTGAAAACCTGTACACATAAAAAAAAAATTGAGTTCACCTGTTTATGAAAAATGTTCCAGATTTTTTAGGTTTAGATTTATTGCAGTAGCCAAGCTCACCAAAAACTTATTCATAGTGACTCCGATTTTGAAAATGACTAGAAAAAAACGGGGGAAGCAGTTCTACTCCTTAATACCAAGATCTACTTTTTAACTCCACTTTTGACAACTGATGATAAATTTGTGGAGACCTGTGGCTTTTATATGAGTACCGAATTTCTCGGTGAAATTTCAACCAGCAAACCCTTCCTACCTCGGCTAAATTTTTTTGCCTTAATTTTTAGTATTAAATTGTAATAATAACAAAGGAGTTTTCATACTTGAGTCTCGTCGTCTCTAATTTAAAGCTAAGTGAGAAAACTTTCCATTCCACATTTTTGTTCATCGAGAAATAATATGTAACAAGTTGAGTAGGATTTCCCTTCCTTCTTTTGGACCATAAGGTGTTTGGAGTTAAGCCCTTGGAGGAAGCTTGGCTATAATTTGATATGATTTTAAGGGCTTGTGTTGTATGAGAGTTAATGAGTTATTTAATTCCTACTCTTAGCTCTGTTATTAATTGCACGCAAGGAGATGAAGCAAGGATTAAATTAGCGAGTGTGAACCATAGCGGAACTCTCTCAGAGACGTAGGACCACACAATATGCACAGGTTGTCTACAATCTATTATACTGCTCCTTAGAGTTATCTTACTCATGTTACAAATATATTTCATTAACACGAGTAAGATACGAGAAGTATGTATAATGGAGGGATAAGTTTCCGGCTTTTTGGTCAACTCTCAAAGATGTTGTTGTTGTTGTTGGTAGATCTTGGAGATTGATAAGAGTCGTAATTAGTCTTGTTGGTCTTATCGGGTGGATTTTTGCATGTCAATTTTTTCATTAGGAATTTGGTATAATCTGCTAAGGGGGAAATAATGTACAGGCTGAGGTTGAGTAAATAAATCTATAAGTTCACGATCAAGTGCACAAAGGTCAATTTGTTTGCGAAATTATTTTAGAGATTGGTTTGGAGTTTCATATTTCATTTAGATGGTATCGAGTTAACGAGATTTTTTTTTGAGCTTTGGATTTTGAATTGAAAACATTAAATGAACAAAATTGATACCTTTAAAGAATTTTATATAATTTTTATAAAAGATGGTTAATACTTAGGTTTTTTTTCCTAGCCTCGGAAAAACACATGTAAGAAAGAAATTTGAGTCTTACACAAAATATAAAATGATATAATACCATTGATCATTTACAACACTTACAGTTTTTAAAATAACAATTACCGCACCTTACTACCCAAGAAGGTGTGACATATTAAATCTTAGAATATTTCCTTGTCGACTTGGCTAACTTAATTTTTACCCCAAACTAATTTAATTATCACTTTGCGGATATCAAGGAAAGCTTTTTTTAAATAAATGTCACAAGAAACGTCATGAGGAAGTTTGGGATTGGATATTAATTTTGGCTTACATGAGTTTACATAAATAAACTTTAATAAAACACAAGCAAATCTCACAGGATGCTCTAGACAATTCCTACATATCATAATAGCCCACTATAAGCCCAATATAATTTAATACCTTGTGAGAGAGTTCATGTGCATGAGTCTCTGTGTTTTTTTGGAGATTCGACCATAACATCAACAGACATGTAATATTAAAAAGTGATCCAATATCATTTGTGTGCGGAAGCGGAAAGACAATTATTTGGCTTGAACCAAAACTGCATTTAACTATGAAAGTCAGAGTGGCAATAAAAATTTAATACTTTTACTTAGCACAAGTAGTAATTTGATCTTGTAAAAATTAAAACATGGATAAGCACAGTTGAATGGCTCGTGTTATCTTTTTACGAGGTTCTTATCTAAGAGTAAATGTGTAGGTAATTAATCATTCAATTGAGAGATTTAATCCCGTCGTTTCCCCAACTTAATCTTTTATAAATCATTTTACTTCGATATCTAAAAGAAAGTTTTCTTAAATTCAATTGTCCCTATTATCAGCTTTTTTATTGGCAAAGCCAAAGGCAAAGCCATCCATCTGAGATTTGTATTTTAGAAGCTTGGAAACGATTTGGGAACTTGGGAACTGGATCTCATTAGGTGACATTTTAATTGTCATGACTTCAATTGTAAGAAATACGGGTTTTATCAACATGAAATGGCGTTTTAGAAATTTTATTCAGTATCGTTTCTTGAGTTCGAGTTCAGTTGATTGAAACTGATCTCAGAATTGTAAGCATAATATTTCAACCCAATATTACCCTAAAACATATCCCAAAAAACAATGGACCCGAATCAAGGGATCATGACCGGGAGTTGCTTGGGCAATAGCTTTGATACCCGATTCCAAAGAATGCAATCTACCCGACCCGGTGGTACTGGCGGGACAGGAGTTGTGCAGATGAGTTACCCTTATGGAGTGAGCCCGGTCAAGGAACGCCCGTACGGGTCAAGTTCCGTTGGCAGACAGCCTTGGGACGGGTGGAGGTATGGGTCGGGATATATTGGGCCTAATCCTGGAAAGGTACAATAAAAGCTCATAATAACAAATCGTGGTCCCTGTTAAAAGTTTAGTGACCCCCTTGACAAACGTATTTAAAGGTCTATGGAGAGCCAGACTACAAGTACAACAAGTACAACTATTGTGGCTCATGCGGATGTGGTCAACCTGGCTGTATGGGAGACCCTAATGGGCAAAATCCAAACATCCGGTATGTCCAGTTGGATCCAAGGAACATATTGGGTCAAGGATTGGTCCAGCAAAATTCTCCAGACCCTAGTAAATCCATAATCTATCGATATAAATAATCCCCAGCTTTCTTCTAACACTTTTTTATCATTTTGAAATACAGCTCTCCAACGGCTCCTACCTCAAAAGGCCCAAGGGGACTGTCCAGACCTTCCCACGAACCCTACACAGTCGACAAAGTTTCAAATCACTATCGGAAATCCCAATGAATCTAACCCAGCTGCCCAACCCAATCAGATGATCTCAACAACCTATGGGCCTGGAGGTGACCAAGATGTCACTGAAGGATGTGGCCAACCACTTCCGGAATGTAACAGCACCTCCATCCCTACACCAGCCTTCAATGATCCTTGTGGGAATTGCAGTGCTTGCAAAAGCATGCCGAAATCCCTTGGTTGTCCTACGGTCCTGAGTTTAGTCCGTCGTCCACAGCAGTCGCGGCAGCAGCAGCAACAGCAGCGAAAATGTCAAGGCAAAGGTCAAACCTGTCAAAAGTACACATGTGGACCCGTGTTGGCCAATGTGAAGAAGCCTGCTTGTCGTACTCTCCTGAAAAAATGACCGACTTCCATTTCCATTTCTCCAAGTCTGAAAAAAATAGCCCCTCATAAAATATGTTCATGACGAACTTGATGGAAATAAAATGATTGACTCGATTTTAACGATAGGGCAATTGAAGGGTTATGAGTCGTAGTTTCTGCATTCTTATTTATGTATTCCGTTACATAGGCTTCTGTGCATCCTTGATGGTTACAGGTTACAGCTAACAGCTTTACCACCTCTGCCAAAGCTCTCCCATTATTCCACACATTTTATGCCCGGAATCAAGCACACAAAGGTAAAGAGAGTTCTCGGAAATATATTTGGCACAAGTCTCTGGTCCAGGTGTGGAAAGGATTTTAGGATCACCAGAATGTAATGCCAGGGTAATTCCCTATGCTAAATCCCAAGGCTCGTAAAACTGGAAAGAGCCCAGACGGATCGATACCTCCGGGTCGATGGAAAGAGGCAGATTCGGATTTTACGGTTTTTAGGGCACGGACTGTTTAGACAATCGGGCTCCGTGGGATTTAATTATATTCGTAGTTTAGTGCAAATGTTTGCTGACTTAGGGATGTCTTCAAATTCACTTTTGTGAGGCATGGGTCAGGTATTACTCGTGTTTCTGTAGGTGTGGGTTTCAAAGGGAGAAATTACATTGGCAACTACGACCCAAATCACTTTGGGAAAAACACAGTTCCTATAGCTAAAAACAAAGAGTTGAAAAGATATTAAATTTTAGATCAAAGAGATAATAATCGTAACAATGGGGTACAATACCTATTGCTGTGGACTGCATCCGAGGGGGTCCGTGATCCTCATTGCAATCGTTGACATTGTGAGATAGTTTAATTATTTTGCATTGGGGGTTTTTAATTGTCAAGTACATTAACTAAGATTTATTTAAAAATAAATTTCTTCCACAGATTCTGAGTCTCATATTCTTTCTGCTGAGCACATTAGCCCTCGCTGACCTGCACAAAGTGTCAGCGTTGATTGAACGGGATGTTTCCGACCTCACCAATGAAAGCAATGAATACCCGGCTCAAGTTGGAATCAACGAGTTCACTCGTAAGCATTCATTACGCAACTATAATTATCTATTAGTAATTAAAACATACTTAGCTAATTGCTTTGCATCGATCTCCATCGTGTCTCATGTGCCCCTAAGACTAATTTGCATTGCCTGGGGTCAAAATTTGTAATTACCATGTCAGTATGACTTTCTGATCCAATCAATATGAAAGAGTACAATCCCTTTATCGTCTGCAGATTTACATGGACAAGTTGTTCTGATTCTTCTCGGAAGTTTAATCTCCCTCTTACTCGCCCTGGGCCTCCTCGTAGGGATCAGGAAGGTATTCAAATACTTTAAGTTTAATATTAAATGTTTTTAAATGACCTGGGCTAATTGATTGATGAACTTTTTAAAACAGGACTGGGACTGCCCTATCAAAGCTTGGCTGATAAATGGGTGTGTGATTATCCTCCTGGGTGTGATCTCCCTTTTAGTTCTGACCATCGTGACCTACCAGCCGACCTACTTGACCTTCATGCTTTTGATTGTCCTTCGGATTTATGAGATTTGGGTTGTCTTTGACTTCCTCAGGGTGTCCCGATTCACCACCCACTCCCTCGTGAGAACCGCCAGCACCGAGAGGCTTCATAATGTTTAAGTTTTCAAAACTTTGAAGTTCCTCTCTCTCTCTCTCTCTTTTTGAAAAAATCAATTCCAACATTTAACTTTTAACTGGAGTGTTTTTTTTAAGAAAAAAAATAAGAAACTAATCCGGCACAAGCTCACCTAATATTATACTCATTGAATAACTTTTTAAAAATTTCTAGAGAAGGATTTAGTATGGCTAATGGCTATATGTTTGTATGGTTGACACCTTAATGGTGTGGCTTACTGGTGCTTCACGCTCCTAATGGTTTCTGAGATTAGAGGCTGTCTGTCGCTAATTAAGTAGGCTTTTGAAACCTGATCTATAAATCGAGTGTGATATTATGAACCTTTAAAAATAGCTCAGCTCTCGCCCAATACCTTGGTTTAAATATTCCGGATTTCGGGTAGAGTTGTCTCCATTATTTCGAGTTTATTTGGGTTTAGTTATGTAATTGTACATTAAATTATAAATATTTTATTAATAGATAGTTGAATCAAATTGAATGACAATTACATGTCTTGATAGCTAAAGTAATTGCAGACTTTATTTAATTTAATGAATTGTGGACATATGCAAAAAGGGTTGAGCACAATGAAATAGTATGCGATTTTAAATCCCCGGATTCTGAAAGGTGTTTATATATGTTTAAGCAAGACTATTGGGCTAGAGGCTATGGGTGCTAAAATATAATAATGATTATTATTTGAATGATACATGCTTGTCTGTGATAAGCAGGTAGTGTTAATTGCTAATTGCTAAGGGACCGTTGAGCTATGTGGGAACTATGTAAAGTGTATTGGAAGTTGATTGCAACGGCTACACGCTGGCTTTAGTTATTATGGTGACGGACGGACACACGGAACTATGAATTACGAACTGACTAATCTTGAATCAATTACAATGGAATAAATAATCCTCTTAAAACCCAATGTGGATGACAGTGTTTATGAACTTATTTGACAGCATGTTTTTATTGATTTCATCATAACAATAAGAAAGAAAGTCGGTAGTAAATCTTCGACGGCTAAGGAGAGTGTGAGTAGATTTTTGAAGGGACGTTAGTTATTTATGATTGATTGTGTTTTCAAATTTTTCATTGATTTTATTTTTAAAGTGTACAATCTAATACATTTAGAAAATCAATGCTTTTGATTTAGTCATTTTCGAATGGTTTCCATGTAATGGACAACCTATTGGCACTCTACTAATAATACTACTAAAACAGAAAAATTAAATTTTCAATAAAGCCGTTAAAATCAATAAATTATTAGTGTGAATATAATTGAAATGAGAAAGATGATAAAATATTCAATACTCTCTATACAAAGATAAACCAAGCTACTCTGCACTCCGATTCAGATTCATTCAGCTTTGATTTTAAATTCAGTTTAGCAACGGGTCCACCCACAATACCTACATAATTAAATTAAATTGACACTACTATTGACATCTAAGCCTTGATAACGCTTCACATTTACTGCTCGTCACAGATGACATACAAATATTTTTATTCAGCGAGTAGGATACCGTGTGCAACGAACAGTAAACATGTCAACTTTCATCGAAGCATTAAGGGATATTAACTAGCTGAGCTTATGAAACCTATCCAAAATTCATTACCATCCAAGGTCAAAGGTGAGATGGTTGATTCCCCCCAAAATGTAATTCTCCAATTTCTTGGACTTTTGGAATCCTAACCTGGTAACTGGTGTGTTGTTAACAATTGTAGACAGGGGGTGGTCTAAATTAAATTAAAAATTGGCAAACGAAGGTAAACTCCTGGGTCTTGATCTCTCAGTGTTGATATCAAGTCCGTCGGTAAAGTCGTTGGACACTGGGGCAGCGTACCTCAACCCTGTGGAGCTTCCAAACAATCCAGAGTCTGCGAAATAGTTTGGACTCCATTTGTAAATCCGACTTCCGAACGTTGAGCGTCGGCCACCCAGCTATTTTTTTAATTTGCAAAAAAACCTCAGGTGTTTAAATTATTATTAATCGGAAATTACAGCTGAGGTAAAGAGTGGGCATTGTGAGACAGTTTTTTGCTAGCTCTATTATTTATGACCTAAAAGGAAGGCCAGAGGTCAACAATGTTACTCTTTATTTATTTAAAAAAAACCAACTCACCCTTTTCGGCAGCCCCCCTCGACCCATGGCAAAATTATAAGACACTGGAGAGGAATATGGGGAGTTGGAGCTGGAGAGCCAGTAAGGATTCCATTTGACAATCCGCCTCTCGTCATTGTACCCACTGCAGCTTTCCAATTCTAGCAATGTGACAACAATGACGACCAGTGATATGACCCTCTTGGACAATACGAGTATAAGGAAGCCTCTCATTTTCAAAAATGTTCTCAGATTTCACTTATTTTAAAAATATCTCTGTGCTAAATTTTCGAAAATTGAGACAAGTCTTGTAAATAGCTTGTGAAAATACTCGGCTTTGTTTATAAAGTATTTAAGCTTATTTCCTGTTCAAATCCAACACGAATATCTTTAGCAAGTGTTAATCATTACAGATAATAAAATGGTGAGAGAAAGTGGTGTGGAATGAAGAAAGGGAGAAAGGAGAATGTGGGCTTTAGTGTTGGCTAAGGGAAGTCTTATTCCGATTTGGATCCCCATAGGGTCGGCTCAGACCTATTCACAAAAATTGCGTTGGTGTGTGTTCCGATCTGATGATGATGATTATAAAGAAGCCACTCCCCCTGCCAGTCTCGATTACGTACATCCCGGGTTAGCTACTTATCATCCCTATCCTTGAATGAAGTCCCGTCTAGTATGCTCATAAGTGGGATGATCTATATCTCATTATAGCCATAACACTAACAAAGATCATGGTCATGGTGACACATGTGTAGGAAAAATATGCTTGGAGATATATATGCCGGAAATGAATCTATCTTTGTCTCCAGGCATATTTTGAACAAAGATAATCCTATAATTTCTTATGATGTTATTCAGAAATCAAAGGCCGACGGGGTTTATTAGTTTTTTCTCGTCCGTGTACAAGAGCCAAGGATCGATGGGGACAATAAAAACTCCGCAATGACTTTGGGGATCTTATGTAGGTGTTACAAGGAAGACCGTTTCCACGGGGTAGAACGTGGGTAGAGATTTATTGGGTTTTATTAGTTTGTATTTTATTTGACGGGTTTCATGGGAAATATATACAAGAGACTTTGTGTTGTTGGCCTAGATCTATTTAAACCATTGGATTGGCTTATCTTGAGATTTTTTAGCATTTTATTAATGTGTGGAAATATTCTCTAGTTTTCATGATAATTGTTATTTGATTTGGGATCCTAGTTTAACTGCTACTACGTAGTAACTTTTAGTTCCCTTGAATCATTTCCGGAATTGTTTATGACAGGTCGACAGTCGAGAGTTTGACTCACTCGCAGATATAATGATACCAGAGATTACTTGTTCTTGAAATTGGTATCAAAATATAAATACCCTTTGGGCTTAGGGCAGAAAAGCTGGAGCGGGTAAACAAAGAATAAAGTGCAATTTAATATTTATAAATTTAGCCCTTGGTCTTTGGCCCTTGAGCTCGTTATTTTTTTTATTATTAGGCGTCTGTATGGCCATTAACAGGCAACTATTTTTAGGGACATTTTTGATGATCAAACTATAGATTTCTTGGACATATTTATTTATATCTCTGACCTGGTTGGTCTAGTAAATCGAGCGAGCCATTCAGCTTTTAAAACGGTCCTGGAAGTATCTTTAGAGGAGTGGAACGAACACACAGTCAGATATTTTTAGGGAATTATTAACCTGCAAGGGGCACACAAGGCCCGTCAATGGAATAAGATGATAAGGTTCATTTCGATGGTTAGGGTAGATTTTTTTGGCAGCATCATAATCCTGAGGTTCTAACCATTTAGATTTTAAAATCGGTCCAGTAGGTCTAGAGAAGAATAACTGAAATAAACAGACAGACATTTTAAGGTAATTACAGAATAGATTTCATGACAAGTGATCTGTGATCTATTACCTTCCTGGAATGAGCAAAATGAAAATAATTCTCAGATGCACGGATATAAATCTGAATGTTATCAGTAGCTTCTCCTATAATCGAGAGATAACAGAATAGAAAGACCTCTGGGTCTGTTACCAAAATCAGCATCTAATCCTAAACTGTCTCCTAGAAATATTTGAGAAACCTGGGTATTAAGGGCTTTGGATTAATTTGAAACTAGAGACGATAGTGGGGGTGTGATAATAATAGAATATTTTCTGACATTAATTTAATCAACAATTGACTGACATCGTCTTTCTACTTCTCACGTTCGGGGATGAGTTGCTGGGACTTTTTCCCGTTGATTTTTCAAGTAAACTATAGGGACGAGATGTTATACGGAAATATGAGATTCGACAGACGATAAATGTGTGCGAAAAATACATGTCGACATTTCTATTTACTTTGACAATAGTGACAACTACGCACTACGACATTTGTCATATATACATAAACATCCCACATGCGTTTCTTCTCTTGTGTCAAGTCTACACGTCTAGCCATCAAGCTTATTAGTTCCGTTTTGATAAAGCCCAAATATGAGACCCCCTCGTGTCCTCATGAGATAATTGATCCCTCTGCTCTCATTGATAACTCGAGCCTTACTCTAAAAGCCTCGTAATAAAACTAATAATAAATACTAATCACAAGATTGAATTCTAGGATCAATACACTGGAAATTAGAGATGATTTTGTGTCACATAGTCCGGCTCCACAATGTTCACTCGTGTAGTTTTTCATAGGCCGGTGGTGTTGTATAATTGTACAAGCTCTAATAATGTCATCAGGAACCGCCTTTGATCCATCGGGTTGGTTCAAGTTTCCAGAGACCCAAAGTCATTAGATTAATTAACATCCAGGGGGTAATTAGCCACAGAGCATTCTTATCTTGCTATTTGTATTGCCTGCACCTTTATAGTGCATACACCTACGTATTACCATATCATCATAGGGATTGTTAACTTGGAGTTTTGTGACCGGAATCTACTGCCCCAGTCGGATGTGGAATTGTGTCTGGGTGGATTCCATAGGGCCTTGATAACCCTCCACCCTTTTATAAGCAGAGCTTAACTATTTAACTAACTGTTCGTTGCACGGTATTTTACTCGGGTTTGGTGATGAAAAATATTTGTAACACGAGTAAGGTAGCTCTGACGAGCTGTAAAGATGGAGTATTAGGGATTAAAATTAATTTAAAATTAAAAGCTAAATGAGTCAGAGTGCACCGCAGTAACTTGGTTATTGTTTATCATCTTTTTGATTTCATTTGGTTGAAACGTATAATTTATTCGTTTTGACGACTTTATTAGAAATTTAATTTTTCTGCTTTATTTTCAACAAGATGATGATCCTTTTCACCGCTGTAATAAACTCCGAGCACATTAAATGTTTTCAATGTAAACTATGCAAAATAAATTCATGACTAATTTGAGAACCCCTTCAAAATTTAACTTACCCCCTCCAGTCTCCCCCACACATCGCAAATTTGCTCCCGAATTTCTTTCATATTTTTATGATGAAATCAATAAATTAATCAACACTGTCATCCAGATTGGCATTGCAGAGAATTATTTATTCCATTGTAATTGATTAAAGATTAATCAGTTCCGTCATCCGTCCGTCCGTCTGTCACAATAATAACTGGTCTATTAATAATACGAGACAATGTAAATAACAATAAACTCAATGGAAAACAAATGAAACGATGCTTCCCTATTTCCCGATTTAAATTCCATGATAGCTCCAGTAACTCCAGAGTACCACTGACATTTCTAAAGGTCACTCACATCCCAGAGATAAGTACAAGCTCATGCACGCAACGCCCATAGCTCCAAAGAAGGATTTGGACGCGTGACTGAATCGACTTAATGATAATTGTATGTAGTCTTTGCATTGTCTTAGTCTGGAAACCGGAGAGACGAGTAGTGATTTGTAAATAGCCGTGGGAATCCTGGACAACTCGTCTAATCATCACCAGTCCAAAGTGTAAAGTTAGCTACTTAGTCTCCAGTACTAGTTGTCCAGCAGTAGCTATGAGATTCACACGAGTTAATAAAATTCTTATTATATTTTACATTACAGTAATGAGAGACAACGAACCCAGTGGGGTTCATTCCCATCCGGACCCCTCACAATTTTCAAATACTAAGGATAACGACCATAAGGGGCAGGTCAATTTGCCAAGACGCTTTCATAAAGGGACGGATAAGCAAGGACCCCCTCTGGCACACTTTGACAGAAAGTTTGCTCCTTGTGGTCGGGGTGAAATGGACATCAGGGAGCTGTCCATCCCAAAAGTGCAAGAATATTTCAAGAGTGGTCAGCTCTCGTCAACAAGGTTGACCCTGTGCTACCTCAAGCGGATATTTTTTATGAATCCCCATTTAAAAGCGGTCATCGAGGTGAACCCTGACGCTGTTAAAAGTGCACTCAAGTCTGACCTTGAACGGATCTTGATGTTGGATCGCAGTCGGAGTCCCCTACACGGAATCCCTCTTTTGATCAAGGACAACATTGGAACGTTTGACAAGATGCAGACTACCATAGGGGCCCTGGCGATGGAATATGTAATGCCTAATGAGGATGCGGATGTGGTCAAGAGGCTTCGAGAGGCTGGGGCTGTGATTCTAGGCAAATCCAATCCTTCTGAATGGGCTGAGTAACTTTTTATTCATTTGTAGGTGGGAGTATTAAATTTATTTATAATTTGTAGTCTGTGTGACTGTGTACAGCTTTCGAGGAACGAATGTACCTGGTGGTTGGAGTGGACGAGGGGGTCAAACAAGGAGCCCTTATGTACCTTCATCCGACCCGTCGGGTTCTAGCACGGGGTCAGCTGTGGCAGTGGCTTCTAATTTGGCCATGGTGGCTTTAGGGACGGAGACTGATGGGTCTATTGTATCTCCTTCGAGCCTTGGGTCTCTTGTGGCCTTGAAGACTACTTTAGGATTGATCTCGACACGAGGGATTATTCCCTTGTCCTTTTCTCAGGATGTGGTATGTGGATATATTTTTTTTATGGATTGATTTGTCCAGATTTTCGATCTTGATACATTTTTTGAATAATTAGGTTGGCCCGATAGCTAGAAGTGTGGCAGATGCTCAAATTCTTTTCGACGTGCTCTCAAATGATGATGAAAATGTAGGTGTTTTGAGAACTTGTGGACCAGGAAGTAACGCTTTGGGGTGTCATTTGAATACACGACAAAAAGTAACTCGTAAGATATTTTAAAACGATTTTAAAAGGCTGAAATCTTTATAGGATTGTCCTATTGAAAAGCCTTTCAGAGTGGGTGTGGTCCGTGACCCATTCTGGAACTCATCGGACCCGACCCTGAGGGAAATGATCCCCCAACTAGAAGCTGCCTTGAAAGCTTTCGAAACAAGTAAAAAGGTGACCCTGGTCGACCCCGTCAAAGGCCCATCTAGCTTATTAGATGATTTCACTTCCGAAGGGGGTTAGTCTTTTTTTTCCCCTGTACAACTGCAGATTAAGAAGTCACAACTATCAATGGAAATTTCCTTATCTAGAGTTGACTGTACTATTCCACGAGTTTAAATACGGACTCAACAAGTATCTCCATCAAGCACGTCACCTCGAGTTCCTAATAGGCCGAAGCATTCACACTCTGTCCGATATCATTGAATTTAACCAAAATAACCCAGCCCTTAAGGGATTCAAGCAGGACTACTTAATCACTGCAGAGGCCACTGATGGGATCACCAATCAGACTTATCGAAACATCAGGGAGAAGAACAAGAAGAGTACGATGGAGTACCTTAGTCGAGTCCTTGAGGGCTACGACTTGGATGCCATCGTTGGGCCTTGTCACTCTAAGGAGACGTTGATGCTCCATAACATTGGCTCTATTGCAGGTCATCCTTATATTACGGTGAGAGGAGGAGGGACAGATTCATTTCAGTTGCTTGTGGATTTTGACCAGAGGGTTTTTTTAAAGGTTCCGGCCGGGTTAAACGGTCGTGGGATTCCATTTGGAATCTCATTTCTGGGAAGGAAATATTCGGAGCGGGTTCTTCTGAGGATTGGATCGGTATTTGAGGACACTTTGCATATGAGAAGAATGCCCGGATTTTGGAGTTGAGATTTATTTAAGGTAATAGATTAAATTATAATGTTACAATTTACATAATTTAAATGTAAACAATAACTAACTGATATTGAAGCTTAAAGGATTAGTTATTAAAACCCAAACAGAAACAATTCATTTATATTAAATTAATAAACTTGACTATTGTATTAAATTGTATAATACCTATCCATAGACAGCCAGTCAGGTTTTGAAATTGATTGCATAAATAATAAGCTAAAAATTACTTGCAAAAAGCAAATTTTTATAGTTTAAATAAAATGCTAATCTCTCAAGCTTTATTGAGAACAAAATATTTTCAAGCCTTGAGAAAAAAACTTGCATAAAAATATCAACCTTGTTCAGGCATTGGTATGAGGAATAAATACAATCCTACAGGCTCAATGTTTTACAAATCCAATTAATTCCCCACCTGTACTTTTACCATGTCCGCATATGGTCAATAAATTATTTATCCATCCATCCATCCAACCAATCCTAATATTCATAATATCTTCTACTGGATTCTGGATCCCCACAGGCCTTTTAGATATGATACTACAGTAGACCCTCTTTTAAGAACTTTATCTATTCGTCTATAGTGGGTCGGTGTAAATATGTACCTGGTAAATACGTCCCGGTCAATATGTCTCCAGTAAATATTCACCGGTAAATATCTATAGTCAATGTACCGTTTTTAGCCCAAAAAAATAGTGGCCACTGTACCTCATAAATTACCTCACATTTTGACTTAATTTCAAACAAATTGCATTAGAAACAGACAGAGAAACCACAACCAGAGCCAGAGACGTCTAAATGCCCTAAAAAGCTTTCCTGCCTAATCCAAAATCCTATCCTACAATCCTACAATTAATGGTGATGGGCTTGTATTATTTTCAAAAACTCCTAAAAATATTTAAATTCATTGTTAAACCCATTACAAAAATATCCCCGATTCTCTTTACCAAAAAGCTCAGCTTTTTTTCTGTAGATTTAAAGTTAGAACAGGTCACGTTCTTAGGGAACCTCGATCGTTAGCTCTTTAAGAGAAGTACCTTCCACATCTTCCACCTTGTAACAGAGCTGTCAGGATTCGGCTAGGGGGGATTATAACAAAAATATCCACCGATTGTAACTGCAGAAAAAAAACAAGTTTTTCTCATACTTTTGCTGACGTATGTAAGAGAAGATTTAAAAACACCTAAGGTATGTTATTTAACGTATAATTCCCTGAACATGTCTGTTTGTTTGTTTCACAACTCATCCATTACATAACTACTAGACCGATTTAAGGGCATTATCCAATTTACTGGGGACATGTTTACATCAACCCGATCTAAGGCTACATCGTATATAGCTCCTTAGAGGTATTACAGTAGACTAACCAGGTCAGAGATGATACTGTCGACAAAATCGAACTTTAAACTTGAACTAAGTTTTTATCATTAGTGGTCCATTGAAGGGCCTGTAGACGCCTATTAAAGTACATGATTTTTTATAATGATTTGAAAATAATATTTACTTGATTCCAACAAAGCCTAGAGGATAAATCATGTAATATTTAAGCTAACAATTCCATCTTCCCCATAAAAAGTGTTTTCCACACAGGGAGTATATACGAGCCTTACCCAAGCCGAGCCTTAATTATGGTAATTTTAGAATTAAATCCCTTTGGGATAAATCAGAAATTATCACCTCTACGTGGTTTGTGTCACATAAAAAAAATCCTCGTAGTCTTACATCCTAATATCCTATACGGTTTATTATATGGAAAATAACCCATGAAATAAAATGACCAACCTTATCGTATTGTTGCATCTCAAATGTAAGGTGTATTTGTAAAATAATTATAAAATAGTTTTTCGAGGTCGAGGCATCCGCAAATATGAATTATGTTGTTAGGAACAATTACAATCAAAATCTAGTCTCCATCTCAAAGAGCCAGGAAAAAATACATGAGGATCTTTTTAAAGGAATCAAAAGTTAATCACATATTTCCAGCTTGGCTCTTTTGACCATCGACCATCTCTCGAGTGTGGACTCTCAGAGATTTGTGTGTATGTGCGAGATTCAGGTTAGAATTGATTAGACATTAAAAAATCGAGTAATCACGTGAATCGCTTCCAAGTCCAAGGATATCATCTCTCTCAAGTTCTAGGAAGTTGAGATAGGAATTGCCAAAGAGATTTTTCCTAACCTTAACTTACATCCTATCTCATCTAGCAGGTACTGGTCCATCCAACTTACCAATCAACTATTTACACAAGTCAGTTGGGCTCAAAAGCTGGACTGCCAGCACCTCAAAAGAGACGAGTTTCCCCCGTCCTGTCTTGTACTATTTAATTTACTCCTCTTTAAATAAATATTTATTTTGAAATACAGTCATGAGTTCGGAAACGCAGGACAAGAGTCCAGGGGCTGGGGATGTGGATGAAGATAAAGGGAAGACTAGGCTGGAGACCTTAGAAAATGTTCCAGTTACAGGAGGAGAAGAAGAGGTCACGAGTTCACCTCTAGTTCCTCCTACTACAGATTCAGAAATCCAGGATGAAGGTGAGACTAGTCTGGAGACCTTAGAAAATGTTCCAGCTCCAGTACGAGAAGAAGAGGCAACGAGTTCAGCTCTAGTTCCTACTACTACCGATTCTGATATCCAGGTTGAAGCTCCATTGGTTCCGAAGCGGAGGAAACCAAAGAAATCTCAAGCCCCTGCACCCCCAGCATCTCCACAAGAAATACAACAAGTCGACGATCAAAACTCAGACCCTCCTGAATATGAAGAACCCTTACCCATTAGCAAAATTCAAGGTCCGAAAATCCCAGAAAATATTCAAATTTCCGAACCATCCCAAGTACAAAATTCCACACCCCCTCCAACTCTAATAGTTCCTGAAAACCAAGCCTCTCCAAAATATTTGCCGATGGAAATCTTCGCATCAGTCGTAGCCTCCCTCTCCTTCCTGTGCATCGGCCTCATGAGGGCCTACACATCCCCAGCCATAGCCTTGATGAAAGATGACCACAATTTCTTCAACGCTGGGAACCCCATGTCGAAAACGGTCATCTCCTGGGTTGCAGCGGCGCCCCCATTGGGCTCCTTCTTCGGTACGCTCCTCGCCGGTCTTGCTTTACAATACTGTGGCCGTCAAACGACCCTCGTGATCCTGACCCTCCCCTTCATATCCGGCTGGCTCCTTGTAGGCCTCGCCAGAAATACATCCATGGTCATGATCGGGAGGGCCCTGACCGGCCTGGCAGCCGGGTTTGCAACCGCCACAGCCCAACTCTATGTTAGTGAGTGTGTTCGTGCCAAAGTTCGTGGACTCCTTGGAATCCTCCCTGCAATGATGCTGTCCCTAGGGATCCTCTTAGGATTCTCCCTAAGTACACTTAGACTAGACTGGCAGGAGCTGGCATTACTTATGACCTGCTTCCCCATCCTCTTACTACTGTTCTCCATTGCTATCCCAGAGTCCCCCAGCTGGTTACTTATGAGGGGCAAGGAGGCCCAGGCGGTTAAGAGCTTGAAGAAGCTCCGGGGCCTCGAGGACCAAGTTGGTACCAAAGGGCTCCTTGGTACGATTTCAAGTGAGAGGGTGAACACTCTGAACCTGGAGATTGAGCAGGAGCTCCAGGAGATGAAGAACGTGATGAAGAAGCAGCACATGTCTTGCATAGAAGATGGCAAGGAGGACCAAGAGTCTCAAGACTTTGTCCAGTTTGTGTTCAAAGAGCTTCTAGGGAAACGTGAGATCTGGTTTCCGGCCTTTGTCTCCCTGTCCCTTATGGTGTTCCAGCAGTTCACAGGGGCAAATGCAGTGATATTCTACCTGAGTCTCATCCTCACCGAAGCAGCCCCCACGGACATGATCATGAACAACAGCAGCTTCATCACCCCAGGGGCTAGTAATGGCTATGGAGGTCATCATCCGGCCAGTAACAACTTCCACTCAAGTGGAGGGGGCCTCGACCACAATCTTAGCTCTGTGATGATTGGACTGGTTCAGTTCTTTGGCTTCTTCCTCTCCCTGCCCCTCATAGACCGGGTGGGGAGGCGAGTGTTGCTGATCAAGTCGGCGATCTTGATGATACTTCCGCACATTGTCCTTGGGCTGTACTTTTACATGAAACTCCATCCCACGAGCTACATTCATAATTACAAGTACGAAGCCATCATCAACATGACCAAGGACTGGCTCCCTTTAACCTGCCTCTGTGCCTTCATTGCCAGCTATTCCATTGGCTTTGGGCCGGTTCCGTTCATCATCATGTCGGAGATCTTCCCCTCCCATGCCCGGAGCTACATGTGTGCCATGGCCAGCTTGGTCAACCACTTGACTCTATTTTTCATCATACGAGTCTTCCCAACTTTGATCGATTGGATTGGAGCACATGTCATCTTCTGGTTGTTTGCAATTTTCTGCTTCTTGGCTGCTGTCCATGTGGCCATTGTTGTGCCGGAGACGAAGGGGAAGACCCTTGCGGAGATCGAGCTGGAGTTTATGGGGAAAGAAAGGAGCGAGAGCCTTCGGAGTTGTAGTGATCTTGTCAAGGGGAAGGGGATCAAGGAGGACTTAAAGGCTAAGGTTACCGAGTGTAGTTGTAAGCATGAGAGGAGTAAGTGATTTTTAGTGTTTAGCCGATTCTTTTTTGTAGATTTTATTGTATTTTATTGTAAAGAATGTATAGGAATTTGTGGCTTATTTTATTGTGATAGAGTTTTTAATTTATGGGAGATTATTGATATGTGTTTTGGAGTGAAATAAAACCCGTAAGGGTTTGGAGAATTTTTTTTAATGTTCAAAATTTTTTACCATCGCAAAATCTGTCGTCCCTTCTAGTTTCCAAGAGTCTCGTACAGAACTGACAAGTTTCTCCCAATAAAAATTCATACACTTCAAATTCTCACAAAAAAAAAAGTCTCCTCTGTCATCTGCCCAACTTCCACCTACACTAAACAAATGAACTGCCCAAGGTCACTTAAATTAATTATGATGACTGCATCTCGCCAATATGTATCTACGTGAGTATGAAGCAAGTCTCTAATCTGTGCTCTCAAGTCTGAATTCAGTTGACTACCGGAGCTCAGTAGCTTCTCATACTTATCTTTATATATGCAACTTCTAATTTAAAATTAATTCAATTTTAATTTAAAATAACCCATCTTGACCCAAGGGACCCAGAGTCCTCAAGAAGATGGAAATTCTGTGGATACTCCTCCTAAGTGTGTTACTGTTAGTTGGAATTCTCTACCTCTGGGGAGGCCAAGATGAGAGGAACTGCAAAAGTCAAGGGGTCGACTACATGGGAAACATGACCTACAAAGGCTTCGTATCCAAATTAAAAGGAGTCTCATTGCCAGACAATGCAATCCTACTCTACAAAGAGGCTAAAAAATCCAAGGAAAAGTTCGTAGCAATGAAAGAGTTTGGGAAAGTCATAATTTTTCTCACAGACTTGGATTTAATTAAGAAAGTCCTCGTCAAGGATTTCGACCACTTTGTCGACCATCGAGAACTGAAACTCCCTACGAATGACTACCTCATGAATAGGATGCTCATATTCAAGAGATCCGAGAAGTGGAAGGCTCTCCGGTCTAAAATGAGCCCCACCTTCACAACCGGCAAGATTCGACGAATGTTCAGCATATTCGACCAAAGCTCCAAGAAGCTCGTCTCCTACATTGACCAAGAAATGGGGAAATCGGGTCAAGTGGACATACAAGAGAGCTACTCCAAGTACACAATGGATGTCATCGCCACAGCCGCCATTGGACTTGACAGCAAAGCCTTTGATCAAGTGGGCCCTTCAGTTTTTGAACAAATGGGAGCCCAAATGCAGTTTCGATTCAAAGGGCTTCATTTCTTCTCAACTATGGCCATCGTCATCCTCCCTCGATTGGCGGACTTGATGGGGCTCTCCTTCTTCCCCAAAAAGGCTCAGGACTTCTTTTCTGAAGCCATCAAGTCTGCCATCACCCACCGTACCCAGTCCGGGCAAAAGCGGGATGACTTCATTCAGTTGATGCTGGAGGCTCGGGAGGGGAAGGTCAAGTTGGACGAGAGCGAACTCAACGATTTCGAAAAGAAGGCCATTGTAAAAACGGACGAGTCGGTGTCCTTGGAAGATGACGACATTGTGGCTCAGTGTGTCCTGTTCATTATTGGGGGCTATGACACAACACAGTCGCTTTTGATCTTTGTGGCATATGCCCTCGCGATTCATAAAGATATTCAGGATCGACTAGTGGAGGAGATTTCTAATTCCTTGGAAGAAACGGGTGGAGAGTTTACTTATGACTCTGTCAATAAAATGGAGTACTTGGATATGGTTATTAACGGTATGGAATTTTTTATACTTTCTGTAGGACCGGTTTTTTAAAATCGGTCTGGACATTTTTTAGAAACCTTGAGGTTCTATTCACCATCCGCAATGACTGATCGAGCATGTAGCAAAGACTACAAAGTCCCGGATTCGGATTTCATCATAAAGAAAGGGGTTACAGTTGTAGTGCCCATTTATGGAATCCACCGGGACGAGAAGTTTTTCCCAGAGCCTGATAAATTCGACCCGGAACGGTTTTCCCCACAAAACCGTCAAAAAATCCATCCCTATGCATTCATGCCATTTGGCAATGGCCCCAGGAACTGCATCGGTGAGTTTTGAAGAGGGAAATCCATGGCTGTTGAATTTGCATAAACCCCCTGACCTTAACTTGACCTAATCTTGTTGGCATTTCTTTAGGGGTGCGATTTGCGTTGACAGAAGTGAAAGTTGCAATAGCCCGACTTGTTCATGAGTTTACAATGGAGCCGTCGGAGAAGACTTTGATTCCTATGAAGTTTGCAGATTCTATCTCATTAAAGCCGGAAGGAGGGATGTGGCTCAAATTGAACAGACGAGAATGAATTTAAAAAATACACTTAATGTTCAATTAACTATCTGTAAAAGACATATGGTCCGTTAGTACGTATTTATTTTAATAGACAACTTTATTAAGAACACCCACGGTCACGAATATGTTCTGCAGGACAATAAATTCGATAAGCTATAACATGGGTCAAATCAGATTGATAAATGATACAAGCAAATGTTTATGAGTTTATCAAAAGAATGACCTAGCGTCAGAACACGGACATTCTAAATATAAGACAAGTCATGAGATCAACTTTATTTTAAGATAAACCAGGTGGGATAACCTTGTGGGGTCGACTGTGGTTGCTTCTCGAAATTCAGAAAATTCTTTACAAATGCTCTTTATGAAAATACATGATTTGTAAATTCCATTGCATAGGGATGTCAAAAAGGGTAAAACAATTTCCATTACAATCGTCCAGAACTTACTGACAAGTTATTCTCATTAATTAATACTCAACACAATCTATACACTTGACACCCTCCAACTTGGAAAAAATCTCCTCTATCATCTCCCTAATACTAAATAAATAAACTGCCCAAGGTTACTTAAATGAGTTATGACTACATCAACTCTAGCCTATATGTATCTACGTGAGTAAACAAGTCTTTAATCTATGCTCTCAAGTCTGAATTCAGTTGCCTACCAGAGCTCAGTAGCTTCTCTTACTTATCATATATGCAACTTCTAATTCAAAATTAATTTAATTCTAATTTAAAATAACCCATCTTGACCCAAGTGACCCAGAGTCCTCAAGAAGATGGAAATTCTGTGGATACTCTTCTTAAGTGTGTTACTGTTAGTTGGAATTCTCTATCTCTTGGGAGGCCAAGATGAGAAAAAGTATCAAAGCCAAGGGGTCCACTACATAGGGAACATCACTTTCAAAGGCTTCGTATCCAAATTCAAAGGAATCTCATTGCCAGAGAATACACTCCTAGTCTACAAAGAGGCTAAAAAATCCAAGGAAAAGTTCGTGGCAATGAAAGAGTTTGGGAAGGTCGGAATTCTGCTCACAGACTTGGATTTAATTAAGAAAGTCCTCGTCAAGGATTTCGACCACTTTGTCGACCGTCGAGAAATGAAAATCCCTACGAATGACTACCTCATGAATAAGATGCTCATATTCCTCAGATCCGAGAAGTGGAAGGCCCTCCGATCTAAAATGAGCCCCACCTTCACAACCGGCAAGATTCGACGAATGTTCAAAATATTCGACCAAAGCTCCAAGAAGCTCGTCTCCTACATTGACCAACAAATCGGAGAATCAGGGGAAATGGACATTCAAGACGGCTACTCCAAGTTCACAATGGATGTCATCGCCACTGCCGCCGTTGGACTTGACAGCAAAGCCTTTGATCAAGTGGGCCCTTCAGTTTTTGAACAAATGGGGACACAAATGCAGTTTCG
The DNA here is from genome assembly GCA_034694785.1 of Agrenia bidenticulata. NCBI lineage: Eukaryota > Metazoa > Arthropoda > Collembola > Entomobryomorpha > Isotomidae > Agrenia > Agrenia bidenticulata. The sequence continues at coordinate 37,735 of JAQFYM010000913.1, forward strand.
GTTCAAGGGGCTTCATTTCTTCTCAACCCTGGCCATCGTCATCGTCCCTCGATAGGCGGACTTCTTGGGGCTCTCCTTCTTCCCCAAAAAGCCTCAGGACTTCTTTTCTGAAGCCATCAAGTCTGCAATCACCCACCGGACACAGTCCGGGCAAAAGCGGGATGACTTCATTCAGTTGATGCTAGAGGCTCGGGAGGGGAAGGTCAAGTTGGATGAGAGCGAACTCAACGATTTCGAAAAGGAGGCGATTGTCAAAACCGATGAGTCAAGTTCTAAGGTGTCCTTGGAAGATGACGACATTGTGGCTCAATGTGTCCTGTTCATCATCGGGGGCTTTGACATGACCCAGTCGCTTTTAATCTGGGCTGCCTATGCCCTCGCGACTCATAAAGATATTCAGGATCGACTAGTGGAGGAGATTTCTGAATCCTTAGAAGAAACGGATGGAGAGTTTACTTATGAATCTATCAATAAAATGGAGTACTTGGATATGGTTATTAACGGTTTGGAATTTTTTATACTTTCTGTAGGAATGTTTTTTTAAAAGAGGTGTGGACATTTTTAGAAACGTTGAGGTACTATTCACCATCCCAAGTAACTGATCGAGGATGCACCAAAGATTACAAAGTCCCGGACTCGGATTTCATCATAAAGAAAGGGGTTGCAGTTTCAATTCCGATTTTTGGAATCCATCGGGACGAAAAGTATTACCCAGAGCCTGAGAAATTCGACCCGGAGCGGTTTTCCCCACAAAACCGTCCAAAAATCCATCCCTGTGCATTCATGCCATTTGGTAGTGGTCCCAGGAACTGCATCGGTGAGTTATTCAATTTTGACATGACCTTGACCTTACCTTGACCTATTCTTGTTTACTTTTCTTTAGCTGTGCGATTTGCGGTGACAGAAGTGAAAGTTGCAATAGCCCGACTTGTTCATGAATTTACAATGGAGCCGTCGGAGAAGATGTCCACTCCTGTCAAGTTTGCTGATGCCGTCTCGTTAAAGCCGGAAGGAGGCATGTGGCTCAAATTGAACAGAAGAGAATGAATTTTGTTAGATCTTGAATGTTCAATCAGCTAAAAGACATATGGTCCATTAGTTCATAGTTATTTTAAGTAGACAACTTTATTGGCAACCTCCGGGATTGGAAATGCCCGGCCAGGTGGGATGTCTGTTTTTAAATCCTGACTGTGAACAGATCATGAGTAAACAAATAAATGTCTACTTCTCAGAATTTGGGGAGTCTTAAATTCTACTGAAATAAGCTTGAAGGTCATATACATTTACAGACGTAGGTTGAAAGGTCTCATTTGTTATGCACAGGTTTCTCAATAAATTAAGGTAGGAAAATATAGTTTCGATATTTTAAGATACAAATTCTATTTAAGTTGCAAGTTTTAAAGAAGCCGAAATCCGCCATGATTAATATCTTTACTCCGATCATAATCATGTTTCAAGGCTATTTAAGTCAAGATATGAAATGAGTGCATCGGGTCTGTGTGAGAGGATCGAGTTGTTGTTATTTCTAGGCTGTGAAACATGGCTCTGGAGATGTGAATCTGGAATCTGTTCACATCCATTTAATGCTGAGGCCAAGTTCATACAGTGGATCCGACACTCTGGTAGATATTTGCAATTGCTGTGTCGCCTGTGCATTTTAATTTTTATAAACACTGACATAATTTTATATTGAATCCCGCACGATTGTCAAAAATGTGGTGGATTCTATGGATTTTGTTGGTAGCTATTATATTGATACTCGCGACATTGTACGCCTTGTATCTCAAAGATAAAAAACACTTTACAAACCGCGGTGTTCCCTACCTCGGAAATGTGACCTACGACCTACTCCTCGGACTTCTCACCGGAGTAACTCTCCCCGACAATATTATCCGCATATACAAAGAAGGGACAAGAAACCACCCAGGGAGAAAGTTTTTCGGCACCACCGAATTTGGGACGCTCAGTTTCATGATCACAGACTTGGATCTAATAAAGAGGATGGCCATCAAGGACTTTGACCATTTCGTCGACCGTCGACACATAAAATTCCCTAAAAAAGCCTACCTCATGGCTCAGATGCTCGTCTTCCTTACCGGGGGGAGGTGGAAGGCCATGAGGACGAAAATGAGCCCTACCTTCACAACTGGGAAGATTCGACGAATGTTTAAAATCTTTGACGACAGCTCCAAGAAACTTGTCACCTACATCGAGAAGGAGATGAAGGAATTTGGGCAGATTGACCTCAACGAAGGCTACTCTAAATTCACAATGGATGTCATAGGCTCTGCAGCCTTTGGAATCGATAGCAAAACATTTGAGCAGAGGGGGTCGTCCGTTATCGAGCAGATGACCGATGAACTCGGCTTCTCGTTCAGGGCTCTCTTCTTTATCATCTTTCCCAGGCTCACCGAGTTCCTCGGCCTGTCCCCCTTTACCAAGGATCCCATGGGCTTCTTCTCCGGGACTATTAAAGCGGCGATAAGCCATAGGGAAGCGTCTGGAGAGAAGCGGGATGACTTCATTCAGTTGATGCTGGAGGCTAGGGATGGCAAGTCCAAGTTGGATGAGAGCGAGTTGAACGATTTCGAAAAGTCGGCCATCATGACCACCACCGACACAAGTGGCTCCAAGTTGGTCTTGGAGGATGATGATATTGCGGCCCAGTGTGTTCTGTTTATTCTTGCAGGGCATGAAACGACGACGTCGCTTTTGAATTTTATGGCTTATGCCCTCGCACTTGATCCGGAGGTCCAGGAGCGGCTCTACCAAGAAGTTTTAGCCGCTGCTGAAAATAATAATGGGGAGCTCACGTATGATTCGGTGAATACGATGGAGTACATGGATATGGTTGTTAACGGTATGATTGGGGGTTTCTTATGGAGGGGAAGCAGCTCCTAATGTTTTTAAGATATGGCTTACCGTTTTTCAGAAACTTTGAGACTGTACACTCCAGTACCAAGCACTGACCGGGCCTGTACCAAAGAATATAAAATCCCGGACACGGACTTCATAATTAAAAAGGGCGAAGCTGTCGTGTTCCCGTCCTTTGGGATTCATCGGGATGACAAGTATTTCCCAGAGCCGGAGAAGTTTGACCCGGAACGATTTTCTTCTCACAATCGGTCAAAATTACATCCGTGTGCATTCATCCCCTTTGGATTTGGTCCCAGGAACTGTATCGGTGAGTTTAGAATAAAATTCGAGTTCCTTGGATATTTTCCTCCTTAGTTGATTTCCCTTAAAGGGAAATCAGGAAATGATTGAAAAGTACTAATTTGTTTCAGGAATGAGGTTTGCCCTTTCAGAAGCGAAACTTGCCATTTCCCGACTTCTCTTAGAGTTTAGTTTCGAACCTTGTGAGAAGACATTGATCCCCATGAAGTTCATCAATGGTGGCTCGTTGAAGCCTAAAGGTGGCATGTGGTTGAAACTTAATAAACGGGCCTCAATTTGATCTAGCAGCATCTTATCGAAGTTTTCTGTACCTCAAATTTATCTACAACCTGTTGTCATATTTGGAAAATTAAAATTTTAAAATATTGGCAGTGCAATGCCTCGTTTTAAAAACAAAATCCATTATTGTAAATGACCATGAAAGTAGTTTTTTAGTGTCCCAAATAATGTCTCTAAATGTAAAAAAGATTTAATATTTTGTTTTATTTAAAAAAAATTCATTAAATCATTCGGTGCTTAATCCATTTTTAACACCTTCTTATCAAATTATCAACACTGGGTGGGAAATACCTCAGCTAGTTAATTAATTGCATGCAGTTTGCCTTAAGTTTTTTCTTCTTCAGAGTCACCTGAAAATCCACTCATGTTTCTCACAATTCTAACCTTGCATGAACGGTGGTGGATGGCCGTGGGATTTCATATACTGTATAGCCTAGCAGTATGTAGCAAGTACTGGAATGTAAATCGGCCAAGATGATGTAGCTGGAAATTAACTTCAAGTGCGAATAATTGAACATACAAAATTAGCAAAAAATTTCGCAAAAAATTCACTCTCGAGTCTCGAGTGCATCCGATGGGGAGGTTACGTACGACTCTGTTAATAAGATGGAGTACTTGGAAATGATTATTAATGGTATGGAATTATTTATTTAAGATTTAAAATGCATATTCAAACTGCTTATGGAATCTGGAACAACGGATTGTGTTGGTGAACAGAAACGTTGAGGATGTACTCCCCAGTACCGGCTACTGATCGAAGCTGTTCTAAAGACTATACGATTCCGGGCTCAGATTTTGTTGTCAAGAAAGGAGAGGCAGTGATAGTCCCGGTTTATGGCATCCATCATGATCCTAAGTATTTCCCAGACCCTGAAAAATTTAACCCGGATTGGTTTTCTCCTCAGAATCGTCACAAAATCCATCCCTATGCCTTCATGCCCTTTGGCTTTGGTCCTAGAAACTGTATCGGTAATAATAGCTACTAATAGCATTGACGGCTACAATGCAAGGAATTTAAATCCTTTCATTACGAAGCGTTGAAATAAAATACCCCACCCGTTTTATTTAAGGGATGAGGTTTGCCCTTGCCGAAGTGAAGCTTGCAGTAGCTCGCCTTTTTCAGGAATTTAATATCCAGCCTTCGGAGAAGACTTTGATCACCATAAAGTTCAGCAATACGGGGGCATTGAAGCCGCAAGGAGGGATGTGGCTCAGGCTAAATAGGAGACATTGATCATTCATTGATGTCCAACTTAGCATATGACAAGCCGATTGACTAAGGTAAAATATAATGACAAGGTAAATAAACTTGATACTCGAGGTCTTTTTTTTAAATTCAACTATGCAAATATGACAGATTTAAGAGGAGTAGATGTAATTTAATATCCACACACAAGGACGATGATAATAAAATCTTATTGAAAAGGATTAAACTAATTAAAGTAGGTGCTATTAAAATAAGCCAAAGTAGAACGCAGTTTGCAGAGCATGGGCAGTCCCAGACCACAATAATAACACTACAATGTAACCTCGGTCCCAAGGCTATTTTTTTTGATAGTGGAAGCATGGGATATTATATACGATCTGTGTTGTACATCCCAAGTTAGTCGGATGCATATTATATGATTCGTATGCATCAGACATCTGTCTAATGACTGACACCAATTTAGTCCTAACCCAAACCATCCTCCAGTACGATCCTAAATTCAAGCCCCTCGCACTCGTATTTCATCTTCAAAATCAAAATTTATTTAAAAGCCGACACTGTCAGTTTTACAAAAATTTCAAAATGACCACATTCTGGATCATCGTCATAGTCCTTATGCTAGTTTTTGCCCTCCTCTACGCCATGGCCCTCAGGGATGCCAAACGGTTTAAAGACCGAGGTGTGAACTACCTGGGGAACCTCAACTACCGAATGATGTTCAAGAGACTCACCTTATCCGACAATATGATCGCTATGTACAAAGAATCTCTGGAGAATTTCCCTAACGATAAATACACCGGGTGCAAGGAGTTCGGCGTCGACAGCTTCTTCATCACAGACCTGGACTTGGTCAAGAAGATCATGGTCAAGGATTTCGACCACTTCGTCAACCGTCGACCAGTCAAAATCCCACATAATGACTACGTCATGAGCAGAATGCTTCTCATGCTCACAGGGGACAAGTGGAAGGGGCTAAGGTCAAAAATGAGCCCTACCTTCACGACCGGGAAGATCCGACGGATGTTCACCATATTCGATCAAAGCTCCAAGAAACTGGCGTCTTATGTAGAGCAAGTTATGGAGGTCAAAGGTCAAATGGACTTGACAGAAGGGTACTCCAAGTACACGATGGATGTGATCGCCTCTGCTGTATTTGGAATCGACAGCAAAGCCTTTGACCAACCCGAGTCCTCCCTTTTCGAAAAGATGGCATCCAGACTCCAATTTCAATTCAAGCCAACAATCATAATCAAAACTTTGATCATCGCAACATTTCCGAAGATTGCAAACTTCTTGGGCTTGTCCTTTTTTGAGACGGAGGTCCAAGACTTTTTTATCAAGGCCATCAAGTCGGCCATCAAACATCGGGAGCAGTCCGGAGAGAAGCGGGATGACTTCCTTCAGCTAATGCTCGAGACCCGGGAGGGGTCCACGAAGGTTGAGGAGGGGGAGTTAAACGACTTCGAAAAGGATGCGATTATAACCCCCACGGGCAGTAAGGTGGTCCTGGATGATGATGACATTGCTGCTCAGTGTGTTCTGTTCATTCTTGGGGGTTTTGATACGACACAGTCCTTGCTGCTTTTCGCTGCCTATGTCCTCGCCCTCCATCAGGATGTTCAGGACCGACTTTTTGATGAGATTTCAGCCTCTTTGGATGAAAATGATGGAGAGTTCACCTACGACTCGGTTAATAAAATGGAGTACTTAGATATGGTTATTAACGGTAATTACTTAGTTCAGGAGATTGGAGGGATTTGTACTTGGGATACTTGGAGAACTTAAGAAATATTTGTTTACAGAAACTTCCAGGTTGTACCCACCGATTGCGAATACAGATCGATCTTGTACCAAAGACTACCAGATTCCAGACTCGGATGTCATAGTTCGCAAGGGTGAGGGTATCACAATCCCATTTATAGGGATTCAGCGGGATGAGAAATACCATCCGGAGCCTTTGAAATTCGACCCGGAACGGTTTTCTCCGGCTAATCGTCATAAGATCAATCCTTATGCCTTCATGCCCTTTGGTCTCGGACCGAGAAACTGTATCGGTGAGTTTAGCTTGAGAGAGTGCCTTAGATAATTAAATATTTATGAGATCGAGGTCACATGGATGGATTAGTAATAATAATTACTGTCCTGTTTACTAGGGATGAGATTCGCCCTTACCGAAGTGAAGCTTGCCATAGCCCGTCTCGTCCACGTCTTCAACATGGAGCCTTCGGAGAAGACCATAATTCCAATGAAGTTTAGTAATGCGGGGTCCTTAAAACCAGAAGGGGGCATGTGGTTGAAGCTGAATAAGCGGCAACACTAACTAATCATTTATATTCTAGTTAAATAATCCATAATTGTGTCTAAAGAATTTTACCAGAGTGAATACTAAAAGGAAACCGTTCTATTGAATATAACATGAACCTATATGACCTTGTACTTTTAAGTTAAAACTTTTAGTGTTTACCAGTATTCACAAGTATTAAAGTTGACGACGGCACCGAAATAAATTGGTATGTTTTGAATCCAGGGTTTAATTAAAATGTTTATCCCACAGTCAAAAGATGGTCAAGCTAACTCAATGACATCAAAAACAACAGAAAATAAATCTAAAATTGGTTCAACAATATCATTTACTTCAGGGTTGGCATCTTTTCAAAAAAATGAATATTTTTCAGGAAAAATGAAAAATTTGAAAAATTCAATATAATACTTGTTTACTTTTCAAGGCCCTTGAAAAAATTGGAAAATTGAAAGATGAAAATGGAAAATTTTGAATAAGGGAAACTCCAGGAAGTTGAGGAGATTTTTTAAAATTTGGTTACACTTCGATATTCAACTCAATTAAGTGATTTCAATGTCCATGTTGTCTGGACTTCTTTTTAGCCCGTTCGTTAGGGCTTATAGGATCACCTTTGTCTGTCCGTCTGTCTGTCCGTCCGTACGGACGATAACT